>JAQGCS010002211.1:0-10809 GCA_034702105.1 Fuscozetes fuscipes
AGAGAGAGAGAGAGAGAGAGAGAGAGAGAGAGAATATCTTAATAAATAACAAACACGCGATTCGCATAAGTTGGAAAATTTTCGCTCAATATCACCATGGTACCAAAATACTTTTGAAGAAAACTTTTAAAATTGAACTCAATTCGCATATAATAAGTAAAATCTAAATAAGACATTGAAAAGTCAAATATTAAATCTATATAAATTAATATTTGTGTAAACTTAGAAAAAATATTGTTAATTATTGTTCAAGAACATAGTAATTATATGTTAATATTGGTTTTGCATTAGCACTGAAAAATGCGGGCATTCCTTTTGGTGATTATTGTTTTATTCGTTGCATATCTTTTTTTCATTAAACTTAATCGATGGCGACCCGGCACTGGTCTCAACCTCAAAAAGAATCGAATCATTAAGGACGACACAACCTGAGCATCGCAGTTAACTCGATTGTTTTTACTATTATATTGAAACACTTATTTCAATTGTTTTATTTACTTTTATTTATTAGCCTAAAATTTATTTATCAGGGCTGAGGGAGGTCTTTGGCTCTAGGGGGTAAAGACTGGTGGGAGATCGATCGAATTTAGGTGGAGGGGGTGCAAACATTTTCAAATCCTATGGGAAAGTAAACCCAAAATTTTATTTTCTAAGAGGGAGTAAATACTTCCGCAGCCCTGCCTTAAATATAATTCAATGATTGATTATATTTTAGTGATGGCCAAAGGACTAAAATCAAGTTTCTTGTTTATCCCTGATCAAATAAACTTGAGTTTAGACCCTTATTGTCAATGAGTATTATGTGGCAAATCAAGAGCTTTGATCCATAACTTCTGTCTTTTCCGAATACTGACTGTTATTTTTGTAAATCGTTTCAACAGATTATTCCTTTTTAGCTCAAAGTAGTCGTTAGTCTTACATACAATTAAAAGATAAACCATTTATTGGATATGTTTTCAAATAAGTGTAATGTTTTTCAAATCCAATCAGTTTCAGCAAATTTCTCAAACTATTCACTCAACTCTTGTGAACATTAATTTTTAAATATTGTGTTAATGTGTCGATTATGTATGGCTTATGTATGCCCTGCATATTCTTCACTGATTTTATTTGCTGTCAATAATTTAACTTTTTCTTGTTAATTAATTATTTGTATAGCAGATTGACACTTAGCTTGACACTATAGCTTCCCGCGAAATTATTTGAATAATATTTCAATAAAATCTTATATTTATTCAAATTTTACTTTAATGCATCATACTAGATTTGTCTCAAGGTTAAACAATTTTTAATTTAATGCAGAAAACTATACATACCGAGGTAGTAAGCGTCGTGTCGACAGTCCTTTTACAACAATGAAATTCGGAATTTCTTTTATACTTACCGGAAAATGTGGAATTGTGGGCGAAATCAATATCAAAGTGTGCTCTGGGTCATAATGGGCTACCTGTGCAGAATATCAATGTGAAGATGTTCCCTGGTGGTTTTTGTGCAGGAAATTATGTTAGGGTTTTTTGAGCTAAATGAGCCTACAAGTTGTTTTGGTGAAACTGCGAGAGGTAAATCAATGGATAGCCCAAGATTTCGGAGTATATAATTTGTAAGTGCCCCCTCTTCTGTGTGTCATCCTCTCTGTTGAATTCAGGTCAGTTATGGCAGTTTGTTGGTATAGGGGAATAGGTTCTGCCCCATCACTCAGATCATGCCACAAATGGTTTGTCTTCAATCATTTTGCGGAATTCAACAAAAGCAGACCGGTAGGATCGCGGCCCACCATGGTGCAAAAACAGCCGGAAGATAGCATCTATCCATACCTTCAATGTATTTCGTAATTTTCTAAATTCATTTTTAATTATGAGTGAGAATTGTTTTGACCAAAAATTCGCTAATTTATCAAAATTTATTCCAAACGACATACTCTTTGCTTCATTAGGAGCGCAGTCATCAGAACGAAGCAAATGTTCAAATGTTTTTTCCTAAAAATAAAAGAAAAAATTAGCAAGCTATCAAGAGGTTAACCAACACCATCATAATTGAAAGCAAGTGAAATCAAAATAATTTGGACTTCAATTTTATATATTTATTTAATTCTAAATTGGTTGATTCTAGCGCACTCATTTCCAAGATATTCGACCTGAAATGTTCCTCCAAGTTCAAAGCTTAGGGGTTATTTGGCTACAAAGCCCCCTTGGTCCTCATTGCGATGCCTTCTAAGTAGAGTAAAAACATAATTAAGAGGTAGTATTTTTTTTCTTTTTAATTTATCTGAGAAAAATGCTGTCAATCGCTTGAATTCATGCATTCATTAGTGTAGTGAAGAAGAATTAAAGCCCACCAGTCCAAATCTATCAAATCCGAATCTCATCAGCCCAAATCACATTTTACCTAGCAGACTTATGTAAGAGCAAATTAATTACATACCCACGTTTTTCAAAGGATGAACAAGTTGAACAAATTCAATGTAAAAGTAACTTTTTTTGTATGGGAGAGGTCTTTGTAGTTCTCATTTTGAATCAGATATACCAAGCTCCTTATAATATAAATTACTTATTTTTAAAGTTAAGCTAGAAATGTTTAACGAAGGACAACTTATTTTACTTTGTCCCATTTTGTGTTTTGTGCTTCGCTAGACAACTTTCAGCTTGTTTTTAAAGCTGGAATGTTTCGAATTTATGGACAATTTGTTTGGAATAATTTCATTGTGATCGTGGGTCAAAAGTTTTCGACTTCGCGGGATTTGAATTTTTGGGAATCGGGCAAAAGGGAAGATACCATGATGAAGTGTTGCAAACAAGAAAATCGAAACAATTATTATTTATTTGATTAACTTTTGCATTACTCTAATTCTATTCACAAAACCATTGATGTGTTTTCTCTAAATTACAAAATAATTTTTTGCAACAAATATGAAAAAATACATTAGTCTTAAATACAAGATCCTAATAGCGATTAAAATTTCATTAAACACATTTAGTTCATAAAAATGAGAGAAAAAGCTAAAAATGGAAAATAATTTACCAAATTCTTTTTCAGACACAATTGTGTTTTTAGTTCACAAGTGCTGATCAGAATTGACTCTACTTTTAGATAAGTTTGTATTTCGTTTCGACTCAGTTTCCAAACTATTTTTTATTTGTTTTAAAGCAATTGTCATTTGAAATGAAAGTATTGTTATCGTGGGAAAAGTCTATTTACTTCATTTTAAACTACTTTAACAAAATCTCTTTTTTGAACTTATTATTTGTCAAATGAAGTGGTTTTTCTATTCAAGATCAATTCTATTAAATTCTATTCAAGTTTAATTTCGTTTGGTTTGTGTCAATTATATTTGGTTTACCTTGACAATCAAAATGTTTTGAATAATTTAAACTATATTACTTAACAAATGATTGTGAACGAAAAGATCATCCAGTGAAAATGAGCTTTAAATCAATTAAAAGGTTAAAAGTTTGTGGAATATTTTTAATAATTAACTTGTTAATAATTTTGATAAAAGTTTGTTCGGCTCTCACTCTCACTATTAATAATACTTCTAAAGAATCAGTTCCCAAATCAGTGGCCGCCCAAAGACGAGGCCCAGTGACTGACCATTTGAAAGGAATGTTCGCTAATCTGCTAAACGGTTCACCACTAGAAGTGCCAAAAGTCAAACAAATGTCACAATTATTGACTCAACTATTTCCTAAATCTTCAGATTATATGAACAAAATTAATAACACATATTATCAAAAAGATTTTCAACAAATTGTTTCGAATTATAGAAACAATAATAATAATAAACATAAGTCTCTGTCGAACTTTGGTTATGCTTTTGACGACTCCTTAGACTTTGTGTCAAAAATCAATGGATACAAACCCGAAGATCTCATCGATAGTTATAATCCCAGTGCGAGTAACCTTGATCTAATGGCTAGTATATCTTATGCTGATCATGTAGCTCCACAATCAAAGCAGACATTTAAAAATTCTGTTGATTCCAAAATCAGCAAGGGCTTTTTATCGAATAATAACCCCAATTCTTTCTATGGTTATCCAGAACAATTATCTGAATCATACGATTTTCAACCAACAATTGATACTATTTATGGTGAGCCTCACACACAATACTTTAGTTCGAAAGAAGAATTTTCTGATACCCCTATCATAGCGTTAAATGACTTTAACCCAAAAGATTCTGAAAAGTCAATTGTCGTTCATTACAGTAAAGTTGAGGACCAATCGCCACATATATCCCCTATATCACGGCCTATAGTGGAAAGACCTATTGATAATTATCCTAATAAGTTATCAGCGAACAATAGACCATATTTCAGTTACCAAGACACTAAACTTGCAAATAATGACGAAAAAATGCTACCAGGCAGTGCTTTTAACAAAAATCCTAATTTAAATGAAAATACAGAAAATTCTCAATTGAATGCCGTCCACTATATCGAAGACCTCCACAACAAAACTCATATGCAATTCAATCAAATGGATGATTTAAATTTGAACGACTCTATTGACTCAATTGATTTACAGCTGGTCACCGAAAATATACGCCAAACATATGGAATAAGTCCTGATCACAAAATGAAATACAAATCCATTAATAATAATAATAATAATAATAATATGAATACCAGTCGGACCTCAATTAATAACAAACATTATGCCAACAAAAATGAACGCAATTACACAAATCTTAGAAAGGTTTCAGAAAATATAGAATTTTTGGGGGAAACACATAAAACTGGATTCAGTCCACAAGTTAATGACTCGAATTTTACGGGAATGGAGTGGAAGCCTCTTTTTTCACCTGTCCCTTCACCCAGGCCTTTGAGTGAAAGTGGACTTAGCACTAGAATAGCAAAAATAGAAAACCCTCAGATTTCATATAATACTCAAGAGCTGAGTGAACACACGTCACAGAATATCAAAACTCTTGGTCATAGCAATGAGATGTCTGACCACTTATCGAAGGCATCTCCGCATAAACATTTGTATCAATTTGTGGAGAGACCATATGGCATGAAAATGATCCCGTCCTCTATTTTCGAGCAGAACATGGCATTAGAATCAGGCCATGTGTATAGACCGGTGGCACCCTACCCCATAACAATAAAACCAGTTGTCCATAGAATTAGAGATTTTTTTCGTAATATATTATTTCTTAAGGAATAAATGAGCAAGTAACAAATTATTAAATTCTAATGATTTCTTCAATGAATAAAAATATAATTATCTTTTTCATTTTAGTAAACATTTTAAAAAGGTAGGGTTGAATTCTTCCGTAAAATAAACAAAACGAAACTGTCGGTAGTTATCGAAACTGTCGATAATACCATTGTCGTGATCAACTGAGTTTTGGATTAACAAGATAATAACCTTGTTTAACTTTAAAAACATTTATTTGTGATTAAAATCAATGAGTGTTTTGAAAATGAAATCATATAATCACTAAAATTAATAAATAAATTCTTATTATTCTTAATAATTCTTATAAAGTGTAATAAAATTGTATTTAATTTGAAATAAACTTTAATTGTAATCAATTGGAAAACAATTTATTTGATTCAAATGGATTATATTAGGGGTTGCTTGTAGCAAGGTTTTAACCTAGGGTGGTATCATGAACACATTTGCCCTTGTAATTTGGATTTTCTCTGCCATAGGCACCCCAAGAACATCTCAAACGGTCAGCGCCGCAACACTGAAGGTTTTTCTTTCCACCACAAGCTCCACCAAGACCATTGCATTCAACAGAGCCTAAAAATGAATTAAGATTATAATTTAATGAGCAATATATGAGAATATATAAATGAATTACTATCACAATTGGCTATTTGAACCAAAACTGTAGTCAATAAAAGGATTAGTAAAATGCTCTTCATTTCAATGATTTTAACTTTTAATCGAAGCAAATATTGTGACAAATGTGCGAATCATTTACTTTTTAATTAAATCAAATGAATGTTATATAATGTAAATAATATTCTCGTATTTATTAAATACTTTTTGTTTAAGAAATTATAAAAAGCAGGTTCTCCAAGGTCCATGAACCAGGGTGAACTATTTTCAAAAAAAGTCTAAAAACTCCCACATCAGCCCTTTGTTAGACTTTACTTGAATTAATTGATCCACCTAATACTGAATTTCACAACATTTATAATCTGGTTAATTTCAATAAGGCAAAAAATTTACTTATAAATAATTAATGACATGGATTAAATAGAAATGTTTATTAATAAATTCAATAATTAAGTATAGTCGTCATAAATATATTTTGAATTTGGTAATAAAAATCTGCCTTTTCCCGAATTTCTACTTGCCAAAACGCATCGACCAAGACCACCTTCTCTTGAACCGAAAGCTCCTGTATAAATGCATTTGAGCCTGGGACAGCAGGGATAGCCATCAATACCACCGCAAAAATTTCCTTCAGCACCACAACCTTTTAATGATCGGTGTATTAGTCGACTCAGACATATACTCAAGCCAGGGGTGGCCAAGGTCGACGGCTGTAGGAGGGGACGATTTTTCAAAAATTTTAATGCTTCGCTCGGTGGCGAGAGGGGGGGTGGGAGGAATTCACCTGTAATGCTAAAATTTTCAAAATGCTAGAAGGGGGATAAAGGCATTATTTTCGATTCTAGGGGGATAATCAGTCGACCCCTCTTGGCCACCCCTGCACGCATACCAAAGCTTGTCTACCGGAAGTAAAATTACTGTAAAATTGGACTTGGTTATTTGATTTTCAAAATTTTCTTTGTTTCTTGCAACTAAATAACTGAGTAATTGAGTAAAGTCTAATTTTTAAAGTTTTCAAATTTTACCTAGGTCTTTGAATATTTAATTAACATTAAAATATTAAAACTTTAAAAAAATAGACTAAGATTACGAGTTTATTTAGATGCAAGAAAGTAAATAAAATTTTAAACCCCGAATAAAAATGGAATAACCAAGTCAATTTTATAGCACATTTGTACAAATCTTTTGGTTAGACTGTGTTTTACTCACATTTGATTGTTTTGATTTGAATTATTGAAACCAAGATTAAAAATAAATAGAAATTCATTTTTAACACAAAACTAGTATTTGAATGAATGACCAGATGTTCAAAACTAATCAATTTTGTCAAACTATCATAACTTTATGTGGCAGATGAGCAAGGTTTAACAATTGTTAAGGCAACGAGTATTCATTTAATTAAAAATGACCAGTACAAAACTTAAGGAATACAGTAAATACTGTCTTTCGTCGATTTTCTTAGGGTTAGTGGAGAAGTGGAAAGAATACCATGAATATTTTTAAAATAACATGAAATCCATAGAAAATTAAAGACTGAGCAAAAAGTGGCAAGCGAACACCAATATCATCGCCTTTTCAAGAACCAAATTATATATTCTGCACCAGATTATATAACCAGTTATTTAGGTCGATTTCTGATATATTTTGCATATGAATAACAAGTACATGGATCTGTCAGTACAAGTACAAGAAAAGTAGCAGTGTGATTATACAGCTCATACATTATTTATGTGCATCTATCATAGAGAACCAGGGATGCCCAAGGGGGGGTATGGGTCTTACTCCCCGTAGAATCGAAAATTTTCGCTTTACCCCCTCCCTAGAATTTTGAAAAAATTTAACATTACAGGTATACCCCAACCCCCTAAATTTACGCCGAGGGAAGCTCGGCGGCCATTTTTTGCCCAAAAATCCGCCATTTTCAGTAATTTAGCCCTTTAAATTGAATTATTAGTGTATTTAACGCTATTTAAGCTTAATTTTGCATGGAAAATGGTTAATAATAGCTAATTTAAGACAAAATGGCCGACTTCCGGTCATTTTACGCACTTCAGTCCGCCATTTTACTACCCCCTAGACCCCCCTCCCTAGAAAAATTTTCAAAAACCACCCCTTTATACCCCCCTAGAGCCGAAAAGCTTGGCCATCCCTGCAAATGAATAAATACTCAGTTGAGTTATGTCAGATTACACTAGCAAAACCATTTATCGCAATTTGCTATATAAAAATTGCTTATATTGGAAGGTAATTGTTTAGTTTAGAGATAGCCATGGGGGGGGGGTTGCACGCTGACCCCCTAGAGTCGAAAAATTAGCCAAAACCACCCCTTGAACTTTTCGAAAATATAACATTACATGTATACACCCTCGCAGCCGAGGGGGCTTGTATTTTACCTTGCTCTCCCCTTTCTATTTTATTTGCAAGTTTTTTGGCGTAAAATTCAAACCCTTAGATCCTCCCTAAAAAAATTGAAAACCCCTAGACGCCCTTCCGCCTGGAGTCTAAAAACGTGGCCTTACGTGGTTTAGTTCAACTTTCATAATTGAATTAGAAAACAAATTAATCTAGAACTTCAAAATATCGCTCAATTAATTGATTAAACTATGAGACACCAAAGTCCAAGTACCCATAAACCATTTATCACAAAAATGATTACAATTCAATAATAGGAAAATTACATCAAATAGAGTATAAATTATCTGTTGTGAATCTCTTTGTTGTTATAATATATCCATGTTAAATACCGCGTTTACCACCCTGATTTGGCATAATACCCATGGTACTAATGTTAAAAGTCTCTCCCTGTTGTGGATTCTCTAAGTTATGTGAATTTGAGTACACAACTAAGAAGTTATGCTGTAATCAACATTGAAATTGTGAGGGACAAATTGTATCGCTATGAGTATGGTTACACTTTTCATATATCCAGGTTCAATGATTAGATAATCAATGATAAGATTGAGACTTAATTTAATATAAATCTGTTTCGAGTAAACAGTTGTCGAGTGATCTCAAAATGAATTCTTTAAAAGTAATTCTGTTCACAACTCTTGTGTTCAGTGTTTTGTCAGAAAAAATAAGATTATATCCGAAAGAGTCGGAGACCAGAGAAGTGAAACTTTAGAATGGAATTTGGAATTTTAGAGTAATTCCTTTGGAAGAGAACCAGAATATAGGATTCACCCAAAAATGGTATTCACAGCCTCTGGACCAGGTTAGTCTCAATTAAATTATATTATAAATATTTTCCTGATAAATTATTATCATTTGACTCATGCAAATAAAATTCTCAAGACTGGAGAAGTGATTCCGATGCCGGTTCCTTCCAGTTTCAATCACACAAAACCGTTATATTCGAGACTATGCAGGATGGGTTTGGTACGACCACTCATTCTTCGTACCAAAACAATGGCAAGGCAAATCTGTGACTCTAAGGTTTGGAAGCGCTCACTACGAGACACTCGTATATTTGAATGGAGTGAATGTCCTCAACCATACGGGCGGACACTTGCCGTTCGAAACATATGCCACAAATGATCTCAAATATGGTGAAAACAATTTGATTACTGTTGCGCTCAATAATGTACTCTCGGAAACAACTATACCCCAGGGAGGGGTCACCCACAAGGACTATCCCAAAGGCTTTTATGAAACAACAACTCATTTCGATTTCTTCAATTATGCGGGAATTCATAGAAGTGTATTCCTCTATGTCTTACCTAAAGATCACATCAAAGATATAACTGTTGTGACAAAAATCAAAGACTCGAAAACTGGTATAATTGAGTATACGGTCGAACACTCAGCACAGGAAACAGTTGAATGTGTTGTCGATGTGATCGATAAGAAAGGAAAAGTTGTGTCCTCAGGACATAAGGGTCTGACCGGTTCTATAACTATATCGAACGCCACATTTTGGTGGCCATACACTACTAGTGCCAATCCTGGATATCAGTACACTATTCGGGTGTCTCTCAAAGATAAGGACTCGACAGTAGATGTCTATTATCTTAAGGTTGGAATTCGAACCGTTGAGGCAAAAGAGTCCAAGTTTTTGATAAATGGACAGCCATTTTACTTCAGAGGCTTTGGAAAACACGAAGACGCAAATGTACTAGACAAACTATATTAATTCCAATTTAAATGTATTTGAATTATTCACAATTATTTCTTCAGATAAGAGGCAAAGGTTTGGATTTACCCATAATTGTGAAGGACTTTAATTTAATCAAATGGATTGGCGCCAACTCTTTCCGAACCTCTCATTATCCATATTCAGAAGAAATGATGGATATGGCAGACGAAGAGGGAATTGTTATCGATGAGTGTCCAGCAGTAGGTCTGTCCACTTTCAATGACATTCTCCTCAAACGACACTTGCAAACAATCAGCGAAATGATCCAAAGAGACAAAAACCGGCCCTCAGTGGCCATGTGGTCATTAGCTAATGAGCCCAATTCTGGAGAGGCCACGGCCTTGGACTATTTTAAAAAGGTGGCAGCTCACGCCAGGAGTTTGGACAACACGGCCAATAACGGCAGAAATACCAAGAGCGCCCGAATCAAAGGCTTGAAGAATAATGTAACGCATCCCCAAAAAATTGTTGTCATTAAAATGGATGTCACTAAAGAGGATCAACTGAAAGAAGGCTTTGTAATGATTAAACAGGACCTGGCTAACACCCAACATGTATTGTGGGCATTGATAAACAACGCGGGTCTTAATACCTACTTTCCTCTGGAGTGGTCAACACTCGACAATTATCGACAGGTTTTCGACGTAAACGTATTCGGTGTGGTTCGCATGAGTCGAGTATTTATACCTCTCCTCAGAGTTTCTAAAGGTATCACAACTTATCGCTTTTTCATTATGTAATTAAGGAAATCCTACCTAGGAGAATCTTATTTTACACATTCCTCTGAATTTAAATTCATAATTTCCATCTATTAGGTCGCATTATTAACATGGTGAGTATTGTGGGCCGCTTTTCAGGAGTTGGTGCAGGTGCTTATTGTATGA
>JAQGCS010002212.1:0-10809 GCA_034702105.1 Fuscozetes fuscipes
ATTACCTATGGTAACCTGCAAAATTCTCGAAAACCACGATTTCGGCCTAATTACCCATGGGTATAGTTGTAGCCCCCAACGGTAATTAAAATTTGGTTTTCAACTTTAGGTGATATTCCCATCAAACGCGGAGGCCTTGGTATGATACGTTTCTTATTTGTGATCTACTGATGAGTGGTCGTCTAAGTTTAAAAACGATACAATTTGTTAGTAGATTTGATCCTAGATAATTTTCAAAAGTTGCGCGAAAAGTTGTTGTGTCCATTAGTGTTATGTTAATTTAAATGTAAAAATGTCTTCACTAACTAAAGGCCAAGAACCAATGGCCAAATGTGAACGGTCACTTGTCAGTAGAGCCTCATTTAATTGACTTTAACATGATTGAACTCAGTTAGGCAATAGGTTAACCCCAACTCTGGTCAAAAATATTCCATCGTTAGTACAGTGGCCGACAAATCCAAACGAATTGTATACACTCTGTATGGTAGACGCGGACTCTCCCAGTCGTCAGTTTCCTTTTTACAGAGCATTTGAGCACTGGTTGGTCGTAAATATTCCAGGCAATAATGTGACCACTGGCCAAGTGCTCGCCGAATTCGTCCCATCAGGTCCTTTGAGAGGTCGGTTGGGTTTCAAATAAAATTTGAAATAAAAAGTTTGATTTTTGTTAGCCTCTGGATTTCACAGATATGTGCTGCTCGTCTACAAGCAACCAGCTCTTTTGACTCCCACCGAACCCTTCCTCAGCAAATCTGCCTCTCTTGACGCACGGAGACTGGTGAAGTAAAGCATTTTGTCACTTATCTAATAGTATTATATTGTGTTTAGTTCGATGTCCGTAATTTCGCCACAAAATATAACTTGGGTGCACCCATAGCCGGCAACTTCTACGAGGCCCAGTGGGACAGCTCTGTGCCTCTTCAACTACCTGTGTCCACTTCTACCACAACCACCACTACTACTACTACTACAACTACGACCACAACAACAACCACCCCTCCGCCCACTACTGTCACTGATCCGATTGCCGAGTAGTCTAAGAATATTTGATCAACCAAAATTAAAATTATAAATACAAGTCTTACATAATCCGTATATTCCATTACCCAAGGATATTTTCTATACTTCTATTATAATTGAAATTAAATATGCAAGTGTTATATTGTGGCCAATGTACACAATTTGTGTAAAAGTTTTTATTGAGAGCACAGCATATAAATCAATACATTATTTTAGATGAGAACTGAACAGTATTTGAGTCAACATTCGAGTGATTGGATTTCAATAAAATTAATGAAAACATTATCGATAGAGAGGATAGGGTTTACACAACAATTGTTGGAATTCACAAACAAAGGCAAATCATTGCCTACAATATGAACTCGGAATCGGTCGCAATACAAGAATAGGTCTAAAATTCACGTCAATACAGTTCTCTTAGTTGTGAAATGTGTTATACATTGTATTACTCTGTTGTGCATAACTTTTATAAGATTTGACGGAACACCCAATGCTTTAAAATTGACAAGGTATTTATTGAATTAGGGTTTGTAATTTTCTAGCAACTCTTATCAAATATTGAGAACTTTAAGGAAATTATTTAATCAACCTTGTTGAACCTTAGAAAATATTAGTCTTTGAACCAAGAGTTAATATTTTCTAATGCTTTGAAACATTTACACCTTAGACCTTCTATTTAAACGAGTTATTACAACTAAAATGTAAAGTTTACATTGTAAACTGTAAATTGTTTACTTATGATCCTAGGTTGAGATAAGACTTCACATTTTGAGTTTGCAAGTTTTAAGGCTTAAGAGGGAGAATAAGACACATTATAACAGCATTTTATCCTCAAAGTGTTTATTTGAAAAATGAGTGCCACACAAAATAATGTCACCGAAGACATTCTTAGAGCCAATGCCAACAAATGTAATCTGGATTTCGAGGCATACAATAAGTTATTATTCAGTAAAACATTGACCGAAAGCGAAATCGACGGCATTCTCGAAAAATATCGATTCTTTGGTAATTATGACTCCGATTCAGGTGAGGGCAGCGCTGAAGAGGACTCTCTTAAAGATGAAAATGTGAGCGAAAATATAGTCAAAGTGAATGATGTGCCTAAAAATGGGGAAACGCCTTCCGTACAAAAAGTGGCCGAAAGTCATGTTTGCGATGTTTGTAACAAAACATTCAAAAATAAATATAGCGTTGATTTACACAAATATACGGTTCATACGATTGAGAAGAATAAGAAATTCGAGTGCGATGTCAGCCATTGTGGCGAAAGATTCTCTATAAAGTCAGCTCTGGTTAAGCATAAGATGACTGTTCATCTCAACGACAAAATATTAAAGGGCAAGAGTGGCATCAAAGGGAAGGCTCCACCTAAGACAACAGTAAAGCCTTCCGTACGAAATAGGGCCGGGAGTGAAGTCTGCGAAATTTGTAACAAATGGTTCATAAGCAAGTATGGAGTGAACGCACACATAGAAAGGGTTCATTTGATGATCAAAAAGTATGAGTGCGGTGTCAACGGTTGTGACCAAAAGTTCCACAAAAAGAGTGACATGGTTAAACACAAGACTATTGTTCACCTGAAGGATATCATCAAATGCCATAATGACGACAAAGAGTTGCTGTCAAATACTAATCATGTGGTTAACCCATTTCATGTGGGAGTACTGCCTGTGGCCGTCGAGGGCGTCAAACAAGTGCCAAGATCTCAATTTTAAAACTTGTCGAATGAACAAGTTACAATTTTTTATTTTTATTTTAATATTTCAGTGCATTTTAATAAAATTTGATTTTTAAGTGCTTTACTCATTTGAACAGTTGATTAAATTAATGCCAAAAGAATTGAAATGAGTCTAAATACAAATGACGCAAAGTAGAGGAGCTAGTTTACAAATCAAAATTGACATTTCAAACAACCTAAACAAGTTTTTCAATAGAGTGACAAGATAATACAAATATTGAATCATAATTCACAACAAATAATGATAGATAATAGATCTAGCACTTTTTTGAGCAATAAACGAATTATTAAATATCAAAAGGATATAAGAAAAGAAAATGTAGCCTGACATCTGTTTCTAAATAAATGAAAGCACATTTTATCACTTAATTTGAGTTAATTCAACAAGACGTACTTCAGTAATTTTTTATACCTGATCAATCTCATTTGTTTTGTTATACAATTTATGTATGCAATTTTATATAATTTGTTCTGTGTAGTTTTAAAGAAACTTATTAGAATAATTTATCAATATTTTGATTAATCACTAAAGTAAATTAAAACCCATCATGAATCATGTTATTTGCTTGCTCATTATCATTTTAATTAGGTATGTACTTGAAAATTATCTTTCAAATCAATTTAGCATTACTACCATTAAAAAAATTGATTCACTCAAATTATCAAGCGAGAATCAGTCAGCAATTATATGGTACCCATTTAATACAGTGAGACAAACCAGTTCAATCTCTTTAAGTCGAACAATGAGAGCTCAAAGAGTAGCTCCTGATGTCGTTGATTCTGTGCCACCGAATTACATAAGAGTATAAACTAATTGACTTTTGAAAAATAAAATCAAAATATCTGTGTTTCAAATTTCAGGTGAGATTCCCATCAAATGCTCAAGTTAATGTATGTATAACTCATTCATTTCTTAGTCTTATAACTATCACAATTGAATAAAAGTTAACTTCAAGTAAATAAAGTGGACAGGGTCGATCTTAGGCGAAAAATTATGTTGAGCGGGTGGGGGTTCTCAGCATAAAATGTTCAAAAAATGGAATGAAGGACCTAGTTAAAACTTACCTTCGCTTCACTTCGAGGGTCGGACCGAACTGCAAAAACTATAGAGTATTTTGGCTATACTTGGGAACTCTGATCCTAGTCAAAATTTAAACAATTAGAAATAATGTACAAAGTTGAGAAAAATAGTTTATTTTTCATGATAAGCTATATTAGCATGACAAATTTTACTTTTTTAGGCTAATTCTTTCAAGATTTTAAATATCAGTGCCATATATGACTATTTGATCTCCTTAACCACCTTGCATAAATACATTCTAATAAATAAAATGATGTAAGTGAACATAATGGTTAATGTTTTGCCCATTTAATGAATAGCTCGGCAATAGGTTAACCCCAACTCAGGTCACAAACGCTCCTACTTTAATGCGATGGGCAGCCAATGCAAACGGTTTATACACAATGTGTATGATGGACCCGGATGCTCCCAGTCGACAATCACCTACATATAGATCAATTGTGCACTGGTTGGTTGTCAATATACCTGGCAATAATGTAACCAGGGGCGATGTTATCGCCGAATATGCTCCGTCTGCTCCTTCTAGAGGTCTGTTAAATATTAAATCAAATATTTAATTAACAATTAATTGTTGTCAGGGTCTGGATATCATAGATATGTTTTCCTTATCTACAGACAACCAGGTCGATTAACTCCCAACGAACCTAGACTCACCAGAGCTAGTCCTCCTGAGGGACGGAGAGGGGTAGTGAAAAGAATAGTTAATAAATCGATTATTGAACTGATTTGTATTTAGTTCAATATTCGCAATTTTGCCGCAAAATATAATTTGGGCAGACCGGTAGCCGGCAACTTTTATTTTGCCCAATGGGACAGTTCTGTGGCTGGTGTGACCAATCCAGTGCCTGCTGCAACCAGTGCTGCCCCAGCAGCCGCGGCCGCCGATTGATCAATTTTCTACCTGCTAATTTTAATTATTTAAGAAATGTGTAACATGAAAGCAGCTGGTTTCTTATAAATGAAAGCACATTTGGTAGCTTAATTTGAGCTAATAGTAAGCTGTATATTTTATCTGATCTATCCTATTTTTTGTTATACAGTTTGATCTCGGTTTAAGAGACTGCGATTTAAGAGAATTTCGATATAAGAGACAGAATTGTGGAGCACCAACCGTTCCTAGGTAATGTTAAAGTTATTCGATATAAGGGAAATTCGATTTAAGGGAGTAATTTTGGCTGCACCGAGGAGTCTTTTAAATCGAGATCACACTGTATATTCATTATGTTGTTAAATATGTTATATGATTCTCAAATATGTTATGAAAAGTTTTAAAGAGAATTATTTTAAAAATTTGCTAACTCACTATTTTGTTGAACTAATAATGTGTCAATTTAGTTGCTTGTTCATTATCATTTTAATTAGGTATGTATTGGAAAATTGTCAATTAATGAATTTAAAGGAACTGGCTTTAATAAAAGTTTGATCCACTGAAATTATCAAGCGAGACTCTGTCAGTAATTGGATTGTATTCATCTAATCAAGTGGGACAAACTAGTTCAATCTCTTTGAATCGAACAATGAGAACTCAAAGAGTAATAACTGATGGCGTTGATTCAGTGCCAAGAAATTACCTAGAAGTATAAACTATTTGAGTTTAATAAATATCATAAATATCTGTGTTTTAAATTTCAGGTGAGATTCCCATCCAATGCTCAGGTTAATGTAAGTATGGTTCATTCAGACTTTCTATGAAATGGACGTCAAACGTTTGCTTTTTTTGCATGGAGCTCTCTCAACAAAAGTAGACGTCACAGGTAGAGGGCTTCAAAAGAACCACACTCAAAAAATAGAGACACTAAATTCCCAGGATTGAATTAATGTGTTTTATACTTGTTTATCTAACTTTACAGGTATACCCCCCCTCGCATTTTGACCTTAGGTCTATTTGTGTTTTCCGCCGAGCGAAGCAAATCGGGAAAATTTTTTACCTTGGTCCCCCCTTTGAGTTTATTCGCCGAGCGAAGCGAGACGGCAATTTTTTTCGGTTTTTATGGCGGCAAATTCAAAAAACTACCCCCTAGACCCCCCTCTAGAGCCGAAAAGCTTGGACATCCCTGATTAATGACTATTTGATCTCTTTAACGCTCTTGCAAGTTGGTTAATAAATTTTAATAAATAAAGTGATTTTAATGTTTTGTCCATTTAATAAATAGCTTGGAAATAGGTTGACCCCAACTCAGGTCAAAGAAATGCCTTCTTTAATACGATGGGAGGCCTATGAAAACGATTTATACACACTCTGTATGTTAGACCCTGATGCTCCAAGTCCACAGTCGCCCATTTATAGATCATTTCTGCACTGGTTGGTTGTGAATATCCCCTGCAATAATGTGACAAGGGGCGATGTTATCGCCGAATTTGTTCCATCCAGTCCTCCTAAAGGTCTGTTAAATATTAAACCTTATATGAAATTAACAATTGTTGTCAGGGTCTGGATATCATAGATATTTTTTGCTGGTCTTTAAACAACAAGGTCTATTGACTCCCAACGAGCCTAGACTCACTGTGTCCAGTCCTTCTGAATTACGGAGAGGGGTAATGAAAAGTTTTTCTTATCAATTATAGAACTGATTTGTTTCTAGTTCAATATTCGCAATTTTGCCGCAAAATATAATTTGGGCAGACCGGTAGCCGGCAACTTTTATTTTGCCCAATGGGACAGTTCTGTGGCTAGTTTTGCTAAGCGTGTACCTGTTGCAGCAGCTCCGACTGCATGATCAATTTTCTACCTGAAAAGGTTAAATTCAATTTTATAATTTATTGGGTCATGCTACATTTGATTAATGAAAAACAAATATACATTTAAAAAAATGAAAACTTGATCAAGCATATTTTTAATAGATTTCTGAATAATTTTAATAAACATATTTCTAATAAACCAACAGAAGTAACTTGTATGTTCTAGCAAGATTAATAAGAAATTGTAATTATTAAAAATGTAATTTCAAATTTAATTTTCATATAAAAAGTTATATAAATATTTGCAGTTTAAACCTAGTTAAATATTTTTATATTATTTGGATGAAAACATAAAATTTAGAGAATAAGAGCTTTGTAAATGTACTAGATAAATTAAACAGTATTCGATATGTCGGTCCGATTACAGACTGAAACTGTTTGTATTAAAACTAAAAACATTTTTATTGACTATTATTTGCAACGAATTAATGAAAAAGTATTTAATAAGAAAAAGCCCTCAATTTTGGAATACGTTGTGATGTGCGCCCTATTCGTTGAAATTATTAAAAATGTTGTTTGCCTCTACATCGATGACCAAGGCATTCGAATGTATATGTTTGACCTGACCTTGTACATTGGTGGTATTAGACAATACAACACTTTGTTTACAATATTCGGCTGTAGTTTTACTTTGTTTATGTTGAGGTACTTTCACTTCTCAACTGATAAAAGATTAATGAAATGGATCGAGTTAATTAATGCAATCTATGAAATTAAAGACCATGAATCATATGCTCTATTAAATTATTACATAGATAGTATACCTATGATTAGAAGTTTTGCGACGAGAATATTCTTGGTTTATTTTGCGTCACATTCTATAATGTGTGAGTAATTTCTATCTTAAAATTAAATTATGATTAAAGTACTTTTTATTCAACAGTTATTCTTTATGAATTGATGCAGATTGTCGTGTTTGTCAAGTTTTATTCGAATGAGCCAGCATTGTTAACAACCATTTTACAAATAGGCAATCACCTTGCTTATTATACGTTCACAATTACTGGATGCTTTGGTCTTTCGGCCTCTTCAGCGTTTGGTTATGCGTGCATTGTTTTAATCAAGAACATAAACGAAAACATTAAGAGTCTTTTCAAATCGAAGACAATGTTCCGAATTCTAAGAAGAAATTATGATCAAGCAACTCAAAAGGTTATTCAACAATTTATAACAGAACATAATGAGTTGTGCAAAACAGTCATTGACTCGAATAGATTTTGGGGTAAAGTCTACTTTGCGTTTATCCTGAACTTAGTGCCTGTAAATTTGATCTCGCTACACCAACTATTTTTCGAGCCACTCAATTATGAATACCGTTTATTCATTGGCTTTACCTCTTTGTCTCTGGTTTTATATATGTTCTTGCTTCAATACTCTTTTGCTCGCATTTCTAATCAAATACACAAAACCTCTAAACTGTTGGCTCGACTCCAGTGGGCATTCAATGGACCAGCATTTGGATTGAGGGACAAAATTAAATTAATGACTTATTTCGAAAAACTGAGCAGTAATAAGAAAATTGGTGTATCTCTGGGGCCGACAGTAGTTCTCACTTTTCCATTGTTTGCACAGGTATTCCATATTATTCCACATTATTTTAATTACATATTTGTTTCATTCATAGGTTGTAATCAAATATATTCGATATTTTATTCTTATTCATAGATTTGCGGACAAAATGAAAAGATAATTAAAATTGTATTAAATGTAAAAACAATGTAAACTCTAATCATGGTAGTTTCCTTTTATTAAAATTTCAACGTAATGCTAAAATAAACAATTTAAAAAAAAGTTTGCAAAAATTATTCAAATATTAACTTTACTTGATGAAAAAATATTATACATTCGACTTATTTCATAACTAGGATAGTTTAACTAGTTATGAACCTAGCTAACAAAATGTCAATTCAAGTTATGTTTAAGAAATTCTTTAAAACCAAGAATTTTTTGATTAATTTTTATTTACGACAATTTGAGAGAAAAAATTGCTCCATTTTAGAATATGTTCTCTTATGTATGTATCTTGTTGAAATATTAAAAGACATTAGTTGCATGTATTTAAATGAAGAAACAAGGTACTATTTATTGGATTTGAATTTGTTTATGGGAGGAATCAGTCAATACAATCATTTATTTTTCATCCTTGGCTATAATTTTGGTATATTTATTTTAAAATACATTCACTTCACTACTGATGAAAGACTTATGAAGTGGACTGGGTTATTGAGAGTAATCAGCTGCAATGAAGATCCTGTTGCAATTAAGTTTACATCTCACCATATTTACCTTGTTCCAAAGATAAGAGTATTTGCCAACAAATTATATAAAATCCTTATTGCAGTTCACATTTCAATTCGTAAGTAACCATGCTTGAAATGTTATATTTTTTTAATTAATTTTTTTTGTTTAGTGATTTCTTTTCAATTTTTCGTAATTATTGTCCTAATTGGTTACTATTCGAAAAACATTAAGACATTGACAATGTTTTTATCAATTGTAAATCAAATAGCCACATGTTCACTTCTAATCGAAGTTTTCTTTGTTGTTTACTCTCTTATAGTATTGTATTATATGTTTAATACATTTATCAAGGATATTAATGCTAGAATTGAACATTCAATTGAAAAACCTGGGTTAATGTTTAAGATACTTAACAAGGCTAATATTTTCAAAAGAGTCAGTCTATTTATTGAGGAACACAATGAATTCTGCAAGTTATTTAATCAAACTAACATGTTCTGGTGTAAATTGTATTTTGCTCTATTTTTGAACATAATGCCATGTAACTTGATGCTATTTCATCAGTTAATATTTGAGCCACTCACATTTGAATATAAAACCATGGTTGCTCTAACAGCATGGACACAATTTATTGAAATATTTTTAATTCAATACTGTTTTGCACACATTTCCAAACAAATACACAAAACCACTAAACTGTTGGCTCGACTCCAGTGGAGACTCAATGGATGGCCGTTTCGGCTGAGAAACAAAATCAAATTAATGACTTATTTCGAAAGACTCAGTAGTACTAAGAAAGTTGGTCTAACCTTAGGTCCAACTATTGTCCTGACATTGCCGGTATTGGCCCAGGTAATCTTATTTATTTCAAATTATTTTTAATAATTCAAAATTCAATGTTTCCTTTTCATAGATCATGGTCAAATATATTAGATATTTTATTCTCATTCATAGATTTGCAGACAAATTGAAAATTTGATGCATTTTAAATGTGTAGGTTAATTATTATGAATTTGTATTATATTTAAAATGAAAAATTGTTTCATTTTTAAACTTAGAACAGTCTTTCTTAACTCCAATTTCCAAAAATTATTTATTCTTTAATAAAATGTGTGAGCTAGTAAAATTTTGTTGAACAAAGGGGCTTGCTGGAAAGACAAAAATATGCCCCTTCGCTTCGCTCGGTGATAAGGGCTTCGGTGTTCGTTCGACGTCTTAGGATGGGTCTTCGACCTATGCATTCCCCTTGGGCATCCCTGATAAAAATATATTAAAATATCGATGTCATGTTATGTTAAAGTAAACAAATTTGAAAATCTATTATTAACTTGTACAAATATTTATTATATTTTTTAATCAAATTGATTTTTTTCTTCAAAAAAATTTTAGTTCTATAATTATTTTAGGAAAGGTAAATGTAAATGATACAACCAAAATGTCTTACCAAGTAAAAAATAATACATTACTTGGAACCAAGAACATTTTAATTGATTTTTATTTACGCCTATTAAATAAAGTATTTGAAGGGCAAAAGCCTCACATTTTTGAATATGTTTTGTTTGGTGCTATTATTGTTGAAATATTCAAAGATATTATTTGCATCTATTTAGATGATGAGCAAACAAGATTTTATATGTTTGATATGAGCTTGTTTATGGGTGGCATCAGACAATACAACATGTTCATTTTCATTTTCGGCTATAATTTTGGTTTATTTATGTTTAAATACATTCACTTTACTTCAGATCAAAGACTTATGAAATGGATTCAATTACTCAGAATAATTAGCGGTGATGTGGACCCGGCTGCAATTGCGGTAACTTCGGACCACATTCACCTTATTCCAAAGATCAGGGTATTCGCTAAAAAATTGTATGTAATTGCAATTGTGACAAATATTTTCATTTGTAAGTAAAGTATATTAAATATTAGGGATGGCCAAGGGGGGGGGGTTGCTCGAAACCCCCCTAGAGTCGAAAATTTTGGAACC
>JAQGCS010002213.1:0-10808 GCA_034702105.1 Fuscozetes fuscipes
GCAAGTACAAATAACTTTTTAATAATTCCCATTTGATTAAAAATATTGAAAAATTTTGCACTGAATTGTACGCAAAAACAGAAAACAAATGCGTTTGGTTTAGATTTACTTTTCCTATTCATTCGAAAACCGGTTAACAGTTTATGTTTATTTGATAACAATTAGTTTGGCCTTCAATTCATTCAATTGAATTGCAATAAAAAACGTTTCACTCATTATATTAAATGGTAATTGTATTTAATTTCTTAAACATAACTAAAAAGGATAATCTTAACAAGATACAAAATATTGTTCAAATAAAATTAGTTAAATTTATTTAGGTTTAGATTTTTCTAACTTTTCATTATCAAGAACAGTTTTAATAAACTTTTTGATGTCATCGGCTACCAGTTTCGGCTCTTCGAATGCTCCGAAGTGTCCGCCCCTCGGCATCTCAGTGTATTGGACCAAGTTGCCATATTGGTATTCTGTCAGCTCTCTTGGATTTCGGATTAATTCATGCGGGAAGTCAGCTACAGCAGCAGGCACATTCCCCGATACCTTTGCACTATTGAAAATTAAGGAAAGCAATAGTTTTATAATGTAACTTAAAGATAATTGTAAATGGTCCAATTATTGAATAAATATACTCACTCTCCTACTCCTGAAGCCATAAGTTTGACAAAGGATTCCTTGTAATACCTCATACTTGAGGCCACGTTATTCGAAGTCCAGTAAATCATAATATTGGTTAAGAGCTCATCTAAAGTGTATTTTTGTGTGAGTCCTCCGTCAGACTTCTTCACATTTTCAGGATCTGTCCAGGTCGAGAACTTTTCCAGAATATATGCGGCCATTCCTACCGGACTATCAATAAGAGCTGCACCGATAGTATCGGGTTTTGTGGACTGGAGGTGCATATAACCCGACTCTCGGAGCGTAAAAGAAAATTTTTCCATAAATGGAAACACTTTCTTGTAATCTGTTTCGGGATTTTTGAAGACTAAAGAAGGGAAAAACATTCCGATAAAGAATTTGATTCCTGCCATTCCTTTGGGTTTCAATGAACCGCTCATTGTTGTATGCATTCCTCTGATACTATAATTACCATGAAGCAATATATTAAATAAGTTTAATTTATAAAATCAAGTTTACTTTTCTGGATAATAGACTGCCATTGTTTTAGAAATCATGCTACCCCAGTCGCCACCATGAACAAAAAACTTCTTATGGCCTAATCTGCCCATTAGTTTGACAAACATTCGAGCCGTTTGGGTCACATCGAAACCTATTTTCAATAAGAAAATGACAATTCATTAAATATTAGAATAAATAATTAGTTTTGGATTACTATTCATTTTTATCAATTATACGAACCTTCCTGTTGTGGGGCGTCTGAGAAGCCATAGCCGGGAATTGAGGGACAGATTACTTCAAATGCGATATCATTTGTCGGCTCAATAAGAAGTGGTATAGACTTATAATATTCCCAAACAGAACCTGGCCATCCGTGAATTACCATTAGAGGAACAACGGTTTTAGCAGGTTTAGTAGGTTTGACGTGAATGTAATGAATGTTAATTCCATTGATTTGAGTTTTGTATTGATTGAACTTGTTTAAAATGAGTTCCTGTTTACGCCAATCAAACTTTGTCTTCCAATAGTCCACTACTTGTCTCAAGTAATCAGAATTAAAGCCGTAATTGAATTGCGTTCCGCTGATTGGCTCAACAAAACGGGCCGACTCTAGTCTTTTTCTAAGATCTTGAAGAACCTCATTGGAAACATTAACAGCAAATTTGTTGATAGTAACAGGGTCTTTTGGCATCGATTCTCCCGCTATAATGCATAGTTAAATAATGTTCAACTTTTTGATAATACCCTTACATACCCTTCAACTTTGTTTTTCCAAACCACATGTCATCTAATGGGGGTAGTTCTTGCTCTGGACAACAAAATAATGGATATATTGCTGCTCCAATGCCCACCAAAACAGCAAGCGCAAATAACTTCTTAATTAATCCCATTTTAATAAATTAAATAAAAATAAGTAATATTTTGGTACAATTGTAGTACAAATGATTGACAACTAATGAGACGACTTTCGGAATGCTTTTCCCATTCACTCCAAAACTTGTTTAACGTTATATCTGTTTATAATCAGAAGAATCGTTTATACTTTGATAAACACTATCAAAGTATAGATTTAAGTCTGGCCTTGAATTTGTCGCAAAACTTGTTTCCACACAATATTATCAAATAAATGATAAACTCTTATAATTGATGTAATACTCATTCAATGAATTGAAAGTTCAAATGAGGCGACACTTTTCCTATAAATTTGTAGTAACATAAAACATCAGGCAGGAACATTTTATCTATATCATAAATTCAATCTTTTCCCTATATTTGACACGAGCCCTTTCCTTTTAATATGTTGCACTTGCAGCTTTAGTTAATCAAATACCAAGTTATATTTATATCCTTGAATAGCAATAACTTTAATTGATCAATTACTAAGTGTGGGGTGATTTTGATAAGGAATATGCACTAAATGTACTCACAATTAACCTAAACAATTGAATGGTAAAGGTCATTTCAAATCAAATATTATTTTACTTAAAATAAGTGCAGAATATTTAAGTTGAAATATTATTTGAGAATTTAATTAGGATTCAAATGATAATGAAGTTATGTAAAAATATATCTTTATTATGATGGCCTAGATTCTATATAAATTATATTCATTTCATAATTAATACAGATTTTAATTTATCTCAAACTTATTCTTTGGTCAAAATATAAGTAAAAATACAATTAAGAAATGAAATGCAATAAAATAACGAAATAAAATTCAAATCAATAAATAAATAATAAATTAGAGGATCGACCGCTTTGTCGACAGACAATGGTTTAAATCTAGTAATAAAATACTGAAATGTCTTTATCCCTATTCTGATTCGGATGACTTATCTGATTCACGTAAAGACGGCTTAATTGTTATAACATTTTCGAGTTTATTATATTTGAATGTTTTTGAGAAATATTTAGCAAGGTAATAGAACCTCTCGTTAATTATGGGTAAGTCCATAAACAATAGACTTCCAGTAAAGACTAGTAGAGTTGCCAACCAATGCACTAAAGTGAACGGGTTTTGGAAATAAAATATCGAAAAGACCAGTGAAATGAACTTTCTTATGGTTAGCACAAGTGTTACAGTAAGGGAAGTGCATTCACTCATCAAAACCATTACTGACATTATGCAAGAGTACTGTGTTATCATATTTATGCATAAATAGATCCAAAGGCGCGGTATATTGAAAAGTGAAGGCTCTGAGTCGTTGAATATAAGCACCTGGTTGTAGATGTCGGGCAGCATCAGAATGAAACCAGGCAATGACAGGGAGTGCTGGCAATGGTAGCAAATTGTCAGAAATACTTATAAATGACTTAATGAATATTTTGTATTACTTGATAAAAAACAGCCTCTTTTGGATGTTTACCATAAGTGGTGAACAGCACCTCTTGGAATATACCCAAACGGGCTGACATTATCAGTGCGAATGATAACAGCGATATACCGATGGCGTAGTCGTAAATATAGACTTGTTTTTGTGGCAAATGTAACGAACTGCTGATATGTGCGTCAGTTTTAGTCGCTTTTGGCTGAGAAGAGGCCAGAGTTGCGGCGATAATACCGATTGTTATGAGTGCCACTGACATGTATTTGCACAGAGAGTACTGACGCTTCAGTATTAGTATTCCTAAAACCATATTTGCCATAAGAGAACCCTATTTTATGTTCAAATAACTCATCATTTGCGGAGAGGACATGATTTTTGAGACTCACGGAACGGAATATGATGTGCAGAGGAACCGATATGTTGAAGTTAAGAGCATAGTTGTTGCTAACATTGACCAGGAAGAAGAATATCACTAACACTAGGTACTTTCTGTCAATTAAAAAAAACTTCAATGCTCAATTCATTGAGTAGAGCCGAAGAACATCTCTGGCTTTAGTGTAAATTACTTTATAGGAATCGTTGGCTTCTTTTGGCAGAAGTTTGAGGTAAATATAAAGCCTTCGATTGAAATGAAGAGAAACTGTGAAAATGTAATCAAATTTCCACTTCCGGGCGAAACTCTGGCCACAAAAGAATATGTTTTAATATTGCGAATGAAAAATAATTTTTAAAAATCAATACTTGACTATAGCCTCAAGAAATACAACGTTAAGACAACACGAGAGGATCACCACTGATATAACGAGCGGTACGTTCATTGCCATCGAAAATACTTTTTCACTTCTAATATGAATAAAACGTTTTAGTACTTCAATGAACTGTTTGATGAACAGCTTTTTCAAAACGAGGCAAATGTTTTTCATGAGCTTTGTCATTTATGAAATAAGTTCTGGTAACATTTAAGTCATAGTTTGGTATTCAATGTTTCAGAGATAAGTGACCGAAATGTTTAATTATATTGAAATCAAATGTTTTAAACTTTAAATAAAAAGTTTTGTTTTCAAATTCAACTGTTTTTCATTGACTGCCTATTATTGCTGATTCGTGACCAGGTTTATAAACTTTATAGTTTTGTATATGTATCGAAAAAAAGGATAAATATTTAATATAATTTATGTCTTATTAACAAACATTTATTGATGCAATTTTTAATTAGTTTTGAGAGACTACCAAGCGCACACATTATACTATCACAGCAAGTGGAATTATGAGCAATTATGCTACCTTAACCATACTCAGTTTATGGGTGACTTCTGCTTTTATAGCTGAAATGTCTAGAGCCATTTCTTCCAATTGGGTGGTCTTAGTCTGCGTGGGTGGAAAATCCAAGGTAGTATAATTTAAACAGATCTAATCAATTAGGTTTTGGAATCTAAACTTTGACTTTATTTTGACAATCTGATTAGCATCCACAAACAGCCTGGTTACTCTAAGCATTCTAAATGTGTGGTTACCCATAAACTTTGCTAATTTTATAGGATGGTCGTCTATCTGATAGAATATAGCCCTGAGCTTAGAATTTAAGTTTTAAAAAACCTAGTAAAAGTTATTTTATTTAAGGAAAGGCACCAAAATTCGTATTTATAGCCCACTTAATGGTAGTGTTATTTCTGAAGACATTCAAATCCATAAATATTGTCGACAACTGTTTTGAAACTAATTCTTATTAACAATAATAAGAATACTTCAAAACGTCTCAAAAATTTAAATTCATTTCATATTTAATACAGACTTTAGTTTAATAAATAGTTAAATAGTTGGCACAGTTTAGCACAAATATTATTCAATTAAAAACATAAGTATAATCAAGATCAATAAATTATGAAACTGGAATACAACAATAAAAGTCTTATAAACAACAAGGTCTTATTACAAATATTTATTCATGCAACTTTTTAGCTAGCGTAAAACTATCATTCTTTATAGACTTTCAAGAGCATTATTATATGTTGACAAGTACGATTCTCTTTGATGTTAGTAAGCTGTGGAATTATGAGCAACTACGCTACCTTAACCATGCTCTGTTAATTAAATTTAAGTTTACCGCAAGAATTGTGAATTTGTCGGCTAAACTTTGTCCGCTTGTAATTAATGAATAAGGCAACAGTTGCTGTTGAATTTGGCACTGGATATAATGAGCAAGTTTAAACTTACATTAAAAAGAAATGAATAAATTACAACTAAATTAATTAAAATAACGATTAAAACACATCATAAATGCATTCACACAATAATCTCACAGATAAACAAAATATTGCGTAAAGCGATTGTCTTAACGACTAAATACTCATCAAATATATCGTAGGCTTAAAAAATGGAGTTTTCAAACCCTTAATGTTTAAGTACTCCAAAGTAGACATAGTCTCAGAAATACAAACTCCTGCAGTGATTATACGTTTTATGTGAAGTACTTAGTGATTGTACGGGTATTTCATATTATGGCGTTCATAACGACATCTATAGTCTTATCGAAACTAATTTATGAAATGAGATCAAACTTTTTGAACAAGCTCAGTGGCGCAACTGCCATCGGGTTCGCCTCTGAGCTGAATGGCTGGGGTTCGAATCTATCTATCGGCTCCAATAAGACTCCTTGTCATACCTTCGGGTCTTACATACACGATGTGAAAAACAAACTTTTTGAACTTGATTAAACTTCCAATATATTATTCTTAACACTTATTCATTCTGTTTAAGATGGAAGCCTAAAGTCTATTTATTTTAATCTTGCAATATATCATAGTTTTATGATAAAACTTTTCTCTTTAATTAAAAAAAATTTAATTAAATGATTTCGAAATCATTTGGTAATAGAATAGCAGTTAATGTGTTGTCAGTCAATGCGATCACATTTTAAAGCTTTAATTAAGTATTGAAAATGTCGGCCAAACTTTGTATGATCTTCGCTATCATTTGTATGCTATCCATACAAACGTTTGGTTTCGCAATAAACCAAAGACTGAAACGATTTTCAGATTTTGAAGACAAAGATGATGATAATCATGATGACGACAAAGATGGTCTACTTTCGGGAATCAAGGTAATCCGGGTATATTCTTATGTGTCACCTAATTTTTAATTTGTTTGTGAGTATAGTTGGGATCACAACAGGACTCTCAGTCCACGTCAGAGCACGTGGGAAAGGGAAAGTCTAAAGCATTGCAGCAGCACCACCTTGGTCAGCAACAGTTGGCCGCTGCTATCGGGGGAAAGCATTATCTTCTGCAGCAGCAGACATCATTAGGACAACAAATGGCCAAATTGGGCAAAAAGACAGCCATTCAACAATTGGCAGACGCACAGAAACAGGCCGTCGCTAACGGAAAGGTCAATAAGTCGAGCAAAGTCCATGCTAAAGACAAAACTGAAGATGCAATAGATGATGATGCTGATTAACTCAAAAGTATACTTGCAAATCCATATATATAATAAACTTTGAATTTAATTGAATCAATTGATGTTTCGAATTGCAATCAATAAGATTCTGGTATTAAAAAACTTTTAAATAATTGAGTCTATATTTCACTACAATAAGTATTAGAGAGATGCCTTGTGAGAGTTCCTAGCTAAGTCTTATATAATTTGTTCTACTTAGTCAATGAGTGTTTGAATGACAACTGTCTGTAAGTGTAACTGTCATTATCTAAATTACTATCAACCATCTATAAATTGATCTAGAGAAGTGCCCAGATTTTTGTTTTTCTTGAAGTTTCTCTTAAATTAATGTTTAAGTACAGTCGAACCTCCCAGTTGTGTAGAATGACCATCACAACAGGGAGATTTCACAACAGGGAAATTCTTATGTAAATCGAATTCAGAGGTTTAATTAGTAACTCTAATAATATCAGAGATAGGGCTTGTACCTTTTCATTTTGCGCTGTCTTTGAAAGAGGACAGGGCGCGCCTTGCTACATTGTTTTTGTCGAACATTGGATCAAATAGTAACTTGATTATCACAAAATCAATCAATAATATTTTGTTAAGTTAAAAATTTGCATTTAGGTAATTATTTAGGCAGAGAATTCTGAACCATTTCTTACATTTAATACATAACATCAGTGGTTTAGGATTTACAATATGCACACATTTTTAACACTAGTGCTTCGGGTGTTCCCACAAATTTAGTAAAAGTTGTACATAACACAGAGGTTAGACTGTACAACAAAGAACTAATCATTGTAATTCAATACTAGCCTAACGTCAAAAGCAAACTGTGGTCAAACATACCTGTGCCGCAATTAAATTTCAATCTGTGTCTGACACGTTGTGTAAAGTCTTTAACCGAGTCCTCAATAAAAATGAAGTTTTATCCCTTATTTTTGGTCATATTAGTAGTTGTGGTCAGTTTGGAGGCCACTCCAGTCAAAGTTAAGTCCAGCCAAAAGAATGAACAAGTTCAAACAGTGAAGGCTGCTATTGTGACGACTGGAAAGGGAAAAAAGGCTGCAAAGGTTAAGACCACTACAGCAGCTCCAGAGGAAGAACCTTCGGAAACGAGTGACACAACTGCGGCCACAGTTTCAACTGAGACCGCAAAGACTGAAGACAAGGAAGAATCAAAAACAGAGACACAGACCAAAGCAGAAGAAGCGGAACCATCAGAACCTTCAAGTATTCAATATTTGGAATCTATTGCTTTGATTTCATTAGTTTTAATTTACAGACGAAAGCAAAGCTTCTTCAGGAGCATTAAAGTCTGCAGGGGAACGTACACAATTTCAGGGCAAACTGCAAAAGGCGGCCCTTGCTACTAAGAAAGAAATAGTTGCCATCAGTCAAAAGGATGGTCAGAGTCAGTCCTCTAAAGGCGCTCATAAGTCAAAGAACTCAAAGGGTGCTAAAACTGTCACACAAAAACAGAAACAAACCCAGGCTATTGACATTGATACTAATTGAGCTAAATAGCTAGCTAATTTATTTTCAAGTTGATTCATTTTGATAAATAAGTCATAAATAAATTTTTCGGTTCAATTATTTCTCTAATAAATCTTTAAATTATTGCTTAAATCAATTTATGTTTGTCTCGTCTTTCACATGAATCATATGAATCGTTGCCATTTGATACTCTCTCAAATGAATTCACAAGTAAATAATTAAACTCAATTTGATTTCTATTTCAATGAAATGCAATTCCAGTAATTTAAGATTTTTATCAAAACTAACAAACTCTGAAAATGATCTAGTAACAAAAATATTTTATTTTTATTCTCAATAATTGAAACAAAGTCCGTAAAAAATAATCAAAATTATGATTAGTGTCGACAATAGAAAAGTTTATATTAAAGATATTCTAAATATATTTAATATATTTAAGCAAATCATTTGTAATTAGTATTTGAAGACAAACTTTTTGGGGATTTTTCCGAAATAACAGTTACTCTTATTGTAGACGAATTGGTTGACTCGACCGCCCACTCCTTCGACAAATGGTTCGAACACTTCTTTGATTTCTTTGTAATGAGCCATCAGATCGACAAACATTTGGTTCAACTCGTTGTAATCGTTGGCCAAGCGAGTGGCTTGGTCAGATTTGTCTCTGAGTTCGTCACCCATCTTGAGGCAACGGGTGTCCAACAGATTGTTTTTTGCCTCCATGTCCTCATATTTCTGTTCAATAATTTTGTCCAAATCCTTGGCTTCAAAAAGTCGTGTACTTCTCAAAGAATTGATGTCTTTAACCGAACATAACTCAAATTTGATGAATTGTCGATATCTGTTGAGATGTTTGTTGTCCTGACTGTCGCCACAAATGTTGACCAGAATCTGAATAATTTGTTTTTGACTCAAATTCAATAATAGGAAGAGTTTCTCGAAGTGTTCAAAGGGTTCGGTTTTCATTCGTTTCTCAATCGTTTCTATAAATTGTTTGTCATTTTTATTGACGTAGTCTTTGAGTGCGTCCATCAGTTTTATGAGTTTATTAGTTGAGGCCAACTCTGTGATAACCGTAAAACTTTCCATTGAAATCATTTTCATCAACTCTTCTTCGATAAGAGAGGGAACGACTTTAATATCCAATTTGCAGACAAGTTTATAAACATCTATAGCGAAGAGATGGTCAGTGTTTATGTCTTTGGGCTCGAATTGATCGAAATAAATGATTTTGAGTACATATTTGAATACTTCGGGTGTCGTCTCTTTGATGTCAATCAAGTCTTTGCATTCTTTAAAATCATTTTTACTGTAAATCATTCGCTCAAAGATTTCACTGCAAGAGCTCAGCACAACTTTGTGAGCGGGTATTCGGATCCCTTTGACCACAAATGTCACGTCTTTTGTTTGTTCGTTGAGATAATGCTTTTGATTTGTTGAAAGTCTGAGTCTTTTCAACCCATTCTTCATTATTTGTGTGAAAACAAAATATATTTTGATTTCAAAATAAGACAATTAATTTGATTTATTACCCTGGCATAGTTTGGCTCCATTTTCACTACTTTAACATTAATCGAAAAGATGGGTTCAGAAACAGCTAGTAATCAAATTATACAGTATTAATAGTGAGCAAGAACAAATTCATTTTATAAAATATTAATGAGACAAAATATGAACGTTAAGAATAATTCAATGTGACCCTTGCATATTTATTATAATTATTCAAATTCAAATAAGTTATAGTTTTTGACTCAAAAATTAATTATTTCAAATATTGAAGAGAATATCTTGCTCATTATCACCTTCATGACTAATTGAAAAGTGTAGTCATTCTTTCATTAGCTGAGAGCTTCAAATGAATTGTCTCATATAATTAGTGAAGATATATGATCTTGATGTGTTCTATTATCTTCATGAATAACTAAAGTTCCAAAGTCTGTGTTGTAGTCATTAAGTATGACAGAAAACCTTTGAAGCTACCTTGATAAAACTTTCCATCAAAAATGCTGATTAGTCTAACCGTTGCTTACATCCGAAATTTTCATATAAACCTTATTATCTTTAACCTGAATAATAAATGACTTAATTTTCAATCTACTCAAGTTAACATATGAAACTAAATAGAGGGGTATCCAGGTCGTTAAGCTTGTTCCCTATGTATCATAATAAAACATGTAGCAATGTAGTGAAAGGACATTTTAGTTGCTCATATGACGGGTTGTGAGGCTTAATATATAAAATTTCTGTTCCGGTTACTTTTGACTGGGCTCGGTAATCCATCAGCTATGCTGGAATTTATAAAATATTTTTATACAAGATATCGATATTTTAATAAAAAAAATTTACAATCTATTTGTTATTAATTCATTAAAACACTGTCAATGAATACAATTATATATAATAAAAATAATCATACAAATGGTTTACAATTAG
>JAQGCS010002214.1:0-10804 GCA_034702105.1 Fuscozetes fuscipes
ATATATACTTATTATAAGTTTTTTATCAGTTATTCAACAGTTTTTGGTTGTATTCAACCCCTAATCCATAGCCAATGACATCATTTTTAAAGAAAAGATACAATTATGATATGAAAACGAATTTCATTTATAATATATTTTTCTTTTCCTAATTCAAGTCCAAGAGATAACTCGAAACACAATTTTTATTTTGAGTTCAATAAATGATAGCAAAATAGTAACAAAATTCTAATTAATATTTCTCTTCAATAATATTGAAGATGAAAAATGGAAAATATTTGCAAAAATGTTGAATGAAAATTGTTTTCATCCAATTCTCTCTCATTTACACAAAGCCTGTATTTCTGGTCAAATAATTTGGAGCGAAACACATTTCTAATCGAAACACTCTTTTGCTTTTGTCGTCAAAAACAAGAGACGAGGCATTCGAATAATTTATACATTCATCAAAATATTGAGACAAATTCCATTTAACAGTTCATTTATTTTGGTCTAAGATGCGCAAGAACATTAAAATTTTTGTACTTGATAAGAATTTCAAAACATTTTAATTTTAGATAAATAGAAATATTTAATAAATGTGATTATTTATTAAATTCTTATAAACTAGCAATGATACAAAATAAAAATGATTATTTTCAAAACTTTCTTCAAAAATATCGAAGCTTGAGATTGAAAGCATAAAAATATGCGACTAAAACATTTTGACGTGGATGCAAATACTTGATTATGTGAAACATCTCCTTGCACACCTAGTGTAAAAAATAATTGCATTTTTCTTTTTGTTTCTCTGTCTTCTCTGAATTCACCGGAAAATTGTTTTTAAAATAAGTTTGTTTTATAACCGAAAATAACAAAACGAATGAATAATTCGAAAAATAATAAATAGAGTGAAAAATCAGAGTTAATGAAATGTTTGCTCATTTTCCTTATTAATCAAATTTTAATTAATCATTCGAGTAAACAATCATTGCAAACATGCTCGAATTAAACGAACTGGAAATTGAGCAAGTTCAGGTAAAATTTATCTGATCAGTTTAGTAATTCATAATTATTTGCTCTCAACAGGTTTACATTATTATTTACTTTAACAGGTGCCTTTTACTGCCAAAACTGGTGGCGTCCTCAATGGACGCGGATTAGTATTACATAATATATATCGTGTCTATTGATGACCAGGATGTTAGAGAGAAACAGAAACATTTTTAAAGATTAACAAGATACATACATAACATAACAAAGTCTTTCATTCTTTAATTTATTTTTAAATTTCCATTCCTTGATATTTTCATCACTCATTTTTTATCACCTCGGTAATAAAATTATTTATGCATGATATTATATTGTAACAAATTATGAATATTTTTCAAAGCCTGCAAATTACTCTAAATCACAAACTTCTTTACATTCCTTATTCACAAATATTTGGGAACAGTTATCAAGAATAAATCTTGATTTAGCCTTGTTTGAATAAGAGCAATCATGTGTAACTCGACTGGCCATCATCACCTAAATTTTGACCTCAATGTGTCATTTTTGAGAGTTGACGACACTTCTGACCTAATGATAGTTTCTCTGATGACATTAATTAACAATAATGTAATGGAATTCAATGCCATTCACTCCATAAGAATCGGGTTAACAATGATTTCAAACCTTTTGTATGAAATAAATGCCTAAAAACATGTTTTCTCTAAAAATTACACTCAATTTCTAAAACATTATCAGAAATTTTAATGAGAAAACATCAAAAATACTTAATTAAACTAGAGCAAAGATAAAAACATCCTTGAACTAATACACTCTTGCCAAAAGAGAGGAATAAACTTTCATCTCATTAGCATTCAAATTAAATTTCAATGATAATAATCTTGTTTAAAAAAGAGTCTAATTAGAAATTCGTATCAGATTTCACAAGTAGATTGTTCAATGACTGGAGGTAAGGTCAATTTTGGGGTTGGACTCACTTTTGATCAGAATATGATTAGGGAAATGCTGTAGAATAGTTGTCTTGGTATCAAAATTTGAATAATTGGATTCAAAGAAAAACAATTTTAAAAACATTAGAAATATTTCATTTTATTTGTTGTTTACATATTTTTAATTGGAAGGATCAAGGTGATAATTCATACTAATTGCTAATTAGTCGAAAATTCATGTAATCAGATACATATCATCAGATAAGACGATCAAGGATGTGCCAATCTAGATTAGTGCATTGTTTGTTGAAAATGTGATTTCCTGCTTGCTATCCTTTTTTAATTATGCATTTCTTTAGAAAATCGTAGAATGTTTTGCTTTGAATGACCTTGAATTATTTATTCTCCAAGATTAAAGATTAATAAACATAATTGAGCTTGACAATAAACAAGTTCTACTTCTTTTCAAGTTCACTTCATGTCCATATAGAGATAAATTGATTTAACAAAACAATTTCGGAGTTTTGAGTTAATCTAGATTATATTAGATGAGAGTCTGCAAAATTATAATAAAATGAATCACAAAATAATACAAACTGTGTTTGGAATTAATGTCACGAAAGAGATGACACTTTTATGTCGAGATTATAGAATGAAATTCCCAGAAATTACAGACTCGAAGACAACAAAATAAAATTGAATTAAAGTAAAAGAGACTATCTTTTTATGTCGAGATTCACTCCTAGATTCTTAGCTTAATTTGTTTGGACAGTTTTCATTCATTATTTAATTTTATCTTAAACGAGGATGGTAATTGGCTCATGATTGATATTTGATTAAACTAGATCTTATGCATATATTTGAACTTTAATGAATGAATAAATATTTATTCAAATTATCTATTAAATAATTTCACTTTCTTAATTATCAATAATAAATTATTAACTTTATATGCAATCTCCTATCTTGCAACATGTAAAAATAAATGATCTAATTTAAGATGAAATTGAAACCTCAAAAGTTTTGGTCAATCTGGACTGAAGTTTTAAATAGATCAAAAGTATTGAAAGTATTGAACAAGAATCTTACTAATAGAAGTCTCATATGAGTAAAGTCATTCAATTCGAAGTGTTTGATGATCCTAAAGTTTCTAATTGAGATTGGTGAGAATGGTCGAGCTCATCTGAGCTGTTGAGCCCATTAACCTCTTATTCTGTTGAGTGGTTTTCTGAAAACTTGTTTCTCGACTGAAATTACAATTTTGTTATTATTTTATTTTTGTTTATTAAAAGTTATAATAAATGCGAAACACATTTCTCCTCTCATTTTAATTCAAAGCAAAAAAGAGTTTTATTTCTTTTGTTTTGCTTTTGATTCCGAACTCTTTTTCTTATTATTATTCGTTTGGAACACAAACTCTTGAATACAAGTCTTGAAAGCATTGAATGTTTGGTTAATTTATTTGACAATTTGTTTCTCTCCGGTTGTGATATAACTCAAACTTCAAACACTTCGGCAAAACATTTGCTCTTTTGATAATAATAAGAGTTTTTCGTTTTGTTCGGATCATTATTTTCGAGTTAATTCATTTAAATCAAAATCAAAATGTGTTCTTCAAATCGATTTCAAATAAGTCTGATTTTATTCGCGATTTCGGGTAAGAATTCTTTGAATATTTCTCACAAATATTTATTCGATTATAATCTTGATTAAAACTTAGATCAATTCGTATAATAAACTATTCTGATTAAACTAATCTAGTTAATCGATACTATGCGATTATTTTATTGGCTTGTTAATTCTCAAAGATCAACTTAATTGACCAATTTGATATGAATTGAAGCTTTATTTTGTCTAGTCTCGTCTATAAATAACAATAACTTTTAATATGTATCATTAAAATTGAAATAGAGCAATAATAATGGGAATTTATAAATTGAAGTAAGGCTCAAAATTATAATTCTGTACATTTAACTCGAATATTAAAATAAATTCCCGGAAATAAACTTACGTTTGAAATAAAATAAAATTTATATTTAAATCATTTAAATCACAACTTTTTTCAATACTTTAAACTTTTTAAGAGCCGTCAGTTTAAGTGAATTTTTATTCAAACAATTTTGGATTAAAACTCATTTTACTCTTTTTTATTGCGAATAAATTCCAATTTTATACTCAAACAGCGCTTCGAATGATTGAAAGTACGCCAACAAATGTATGTAATCCGAATCAATTGAATTTTAACAGATTTACTCCCATTTCCTTCAAAATCAATTAACTTTTATATAGAACTCATCAAAACTGCCACCACTTTGCTATGAAAATAGTGAAAGACTGGTCAGAACACCCTCTGGTTACAGATGTGTACTCACTAAGAGGTCCAATGAAAAGGTTTGTCACCATATTTTTGATCTGTTTAAACAAAATTCTTAATCCGATAATTTAGCCTTAATTTGAGAGATAGAGATAAAGATTAAAAATGATACACTTTTCTCTACTGCTATCTTGGCATATTTCAGTTCTTTGAGAAGCAATTTTAATGTTTGAAGGGCTGTCACGTAAGGTAGTAATTAGTCACGTGATTCACATACTTCTGGTACATCTATTTTTAGAGGTCTACAGTAGAGGCAGAGCTGTCATCGCAGGAAACAGACTTAAGTGACACTAAATCCGACACAAATAATAACAATGAACATTTGATTAAAGAGGAAGACCTCAATTCAGTAATTCCTGTCGCCGAACCCCTGACATTGAGCGCCAAATATAAGAAAATTGTGATTAAAAACAATAGAGGACCATGGAAAATTGACAACATGATTTTCAAGCGCAGTCCACATTTTAGTTCAGCACAAAAAGCAAATGATTCGGACGAACTCTTCGAAAGAATAGCTTCCAAAGAGGACGGCCTACTTGTTAGCAAACATTTGATCAATGAAACAAATATTAAGAGTTTACCGCCGAAAATGGCCACATTCGGTTTAAACGCCACCGCATTCCCTAAAAGTTTTACGTCCACTCCTCTCATATCTGAGGCATCCATTGAAGAGAAATTCATTAAAAATTTACCAAAAATCAATTTATTCACAAAAATTGTGGATAAAAAAAATCTGCGAAATTTTAAGTTTAATTCAGATATCGATGTGATTGACCTCATCCAAGAAGATTCCATTCTTCAAAGTCATAGCTTTTCTGATAATAAGACTTTTGTTGTGAATGTCATGAGTGCTGACAGAAGAAAAACTAGGAGTCCTCCCATTTCAGAAAAGAACACATCAGAGGAATCTATGGATCAGTTGAAAAGTGAAGAAAAAAGTGAGCAAACATTCGCTCCGATTAGAATTTTTGTCTTTTTGAACAGAAATAGAAACAAAAATAGGGATCAAAGCACTGAGTCGTCTGATAATAGGTTTAATATCGCGCGACGACCGCATCCAAGAAAAGCTTCTTTTGATTTGAATTCGGATTTATTGAGAACAAGCACTTCGACGACAACCTCTTTGACTACAACTACGACAACACCCAAAACGACAACAATGACCACCACTTCGATACCAATTAAGAGAGTTCTTAAGAAATTAGATTTAAATGAATTCGACGAAAGGATGAGCTCTGAATTATGGAATATCGATGACTTAGAGGAAAAGGTAGAAGAGCCGTATGTGGAACCGACTGAGTCCAGTATAGGCGAGTATTTTTCGCTGACTGCGGCGCCAATCAGTAGGAACTGGAATTTCATTTGTGGCAAACGAAGGGGTTTTTACGCCGACATAGAGAACGACTGTCGAACCTATTACCAGTGCAGCGTCAGGGGCCGCCAGAGGTGGGAGTGTCCGCCCGGTACCAAGTTCAATCAGTTTTCCTCTACTTGCGATTGGATGGAAAATGTCGATTGTCTTTCATTTAAGGAACTCATAAACGATAAGACATCAGTTCAAAAGAACAATGACTTAACCACAGCTACCACTCCTTTTTCATCCAGTCCCATCACATCACAGACCACAACGACAACACCATTTACTTATGAACCAGATTATGAGGACGCTTTTGAAGAATAATTATCGAGTTATTTATGTTTTTAATTATTTGTTTATTTAATTAGAAAATTAACTAAAATTTTCCAAAAATAAGTTATAATAAGATTTGGAAAGTTTTGACACTTTTTCTCATTTATTGAACTTTTTTTACTCGTCGTAGAAATAAATTGTTTTTTCTTTGAAATACAAAACACTTTTTCCAATTGATTCCGATTCAAATGACTGGATTCAAGTGAGACTTTGAAAAAACTAATTGAATATAAGTCTACTTTTAGTAAAAGCTTTCATCAATTGTGAGATTTCTATTTAGGGTATTGTTTAAAAAAATTCTACTTTAGACCAACATTTCTATTATTATCAATCAATTGAAGAAATATTTATATTTTAACCCTTTTTTGGAATTATTTTTACTTTCGATTCAAATTATTTTTCATTAAATACTCAGTTCAAACACTTTTGGCTCATATTTTTGAAATTGATTCATTAAAATTTTATTTTGTATATAATATAAAAAATTTAACCTGTTTAATTTCAATTAAAACACTTATTAAATCTTCGAAACATTTCTTTCCGTCTACATAATTTTGATAACCAAATAAATTTTGAGCTACGTCAATTAACATTATTATCATAATAATTATGACTATTATTAAGATTGACAGATAATCAAGCTCATAAACAAATCATTTAAAATGATATGACTTTCTTTATCAATGATGCCCAAGTAAACTAACTTCATTGTTGATAGATGTGCAAGCACAACATTCAGAAAATTGTAGTTGACAATCTAAGTGTAATAAAACAAAGTGATTTATCAATGTTAATTTTAAATAAATTTGGGGTCAAAATTTCGATCACGCGGACAGCATAAAGGAATAACCATCCCTGAACTCGGAGTAGAATCCCGTGATTAATGATAAAATTAGTTTTTATTACAATATATTGTATTTAATGAGTTTAACCTCAAACAAATGTATACACATTTTATTGAATGCTTTAATTCGTATTATTTGCGACTTTCGTTTAGTAATCATTTCAATTGAGATGTTTGTAGCGTAAAGTGTTTTAAAGTGTTTTTGGTCTCCACTGTGTTAATTTGAGCTTGATATGCGAAGAAAAAAATGTGTCTTGCATAATTGTGTATAATTGCTTTGAATACATAATCATTTGCTTTTTTAAATAAGTAATTAAGTGATTAGTTTATCAAAAAACAGTTGTCTTTTTGACCAAAGGCTTCAATTATGCCAAACGTGTAATGAATTCTGACATTTGATGATCTTTTGACTCAGACCTCAAATGTTTTGAACTTCTTTTGATGCAAATTGAGATCAATATCAGTGTTCACCCAATTCTATACTAATTGTTCTCTAAATTGGATTAAGTTTTTGGGTATTTGTGAATAACTTTCAAAAAGAAATTTCAACGAAAGAAAGATTCTCTTCATTTGATTTTCACATCAGAGAAAACTATCAAAACATCAAATCTGGAGATCTCTTCAGTTATTGAAAACACGGATTTCAGTAATAAAAGAATAAAATATAAAATAGTCTTAAAATCTTATTTTTATTACAAACAAAATGTGTAATAAAAAGCCCATTAAGAGCCTCTCGTGTAAAGACAAAGTAACATTTAATGTACCATTGTCAATAACAATATGAAAAAGGCAATGACGTTAACAATTGCTATTAATATCAGCATTAATTCCATTTAATCCATCTCAGTTTGAAATGATTTAGTAGTAAATATAGTATTTGTGTTCAAACCTCAATTGCACCTCAATAAAGCACATTACCTGTAAATGAACTAGACAATATTTGCTCATATGTCTTTTTAATTTCAATATTTTAATTTAGCCATTTACAATAATAATAATGAATATTAGTAGAATTGAAATGTCCCTGATCAAAAATTTTGTGAATTTTACCGAAAGGACTGAGTATCAATATTTTACCGAAAAGGAAGACTATTATCAAGAGTTCAGAGATCAGTCCAGGTTTTGGATTCAAAGAGTGTTAGTACCGATCATTACACTGATCGGAGTGTTGGGTAACAGTATTACGATTGTGATAATGACGAGAAAGAGAATGCGGTCGTCAACCAACTCATATTTGGCGGCTTTGGCCACATTTGATATGATTTACCTCATATTTACATTTGTATTATCGCTATCTCATTACCCGAACGCCAATCATATGAACTATTACCTTTATTGGCTGTTATGGCCCCTCTCTGTTATGGTATGTGACGCCGCCTCAAACATATCGGTGTGGCTGACCGTTACCTTCACTATTGAAAGGTTAAACATTTTTATACTAATTATTATTCGATAGTAAAATATATGATCCTTGTCTTTTAGGTGTTTTGTGGTTAGTTATCCAATTAGAGGCAAAATGTTGTGCACACCCGCCCGGGCTCGAAAAATTATATTACTTATTTCAGTGGTCTGTTCGCTGATAACTGTGCCAACAATTTTCGAGTGGAAAATAAGCGAAACAATCGATGAGAAGACTAATGAAAGTTATATTCATATAATTTATTCGGATTTAGGACTCGATTTGTTATATAAAAACATTTACTACTATTTGACAGTTATTCTGTTCATATTCTTACCCCTCGCGATATTAGCCGTTTTTAATGTGCTTCTAATCCGTTCTCTTCATGTGTCGAATGTTAAGAGACTGACATTGACTCAGAATCCACTCAAAAGTGATTCCAGTAATAAAAGTTTAAAACCAAAAAGTAAGTTAAGTTTTCTTATAAATCAATCCTTTTTAAGGAATAGCAGTTTTCTCTATAGTGTTAATATTCATACATCAAATCATTATAGTTGAACTAGATCAAACCTTTTGCTCTATATTAGAATTTAAAGGTTTTATACAGCTTAAGCAATTCAATTTAGCAAGAGTCAATATCAATTTTTCTGAATTTCAAATTACAAGAAGAATAATAAATTAGCCCTTCTTCTAAGGTTGTAAACTTGCAATTAATAATTGTTTGTTTAGACTCACGAAGCGAATCGCATCGACAGGAATCTCGAATTACTCTAATGTTAATAGCAGTGGTCATATTGTTCCTCATCTGTCAGACACCGACTGCTTGTGTACTGATTTATACCGCTATTTATGACCAAAACAATGATGACATCAATAAACAATCGCTGATTAGAGGATTGGGAAATATATTTAATCTTTTGCTCGCTATTAATTCTGGCGGTAATTTTGTTTTGTATTGTCTGTTGAGTAAGAAATACAGACAAACCTTTGTTAAGACATTTTTTCCCAACTTTCATAAAAGAAATATATTGAATTTCACTACAATCAGACACAAGACTCTCAGTTCAACCATTACATCGATCTAATGTTAAATTGTACCAATATTTACCATGCTGTACTAATCATCGGATAAATTATTGTAACCATTATCATTTTGAAATAAATGAAATTTCAACATTACATGTATATCTATTTTTAGAGATAAGTCAAATAAATATTATCAATGAATATCTATTTGAAATTTAATCATTCTCTCTCTTCCCCCTTCCCTCCCTCTCCCTCTTCTCATGATTAGCGTTACTTAGAAATAAAGTAGACTAAAGTCAAATTAAATATATAATGGAATAAATCTGTCGGACCTTCAAAAATATGCTTCAGTTTTGATTTAATAGCTATTATATGACATTTGATTCGAATGTTATTTCATTTCATGAAATCATAGAGAAATTGGACAAAGTTTTCAATTGAAATCGTAATAGATTTTTGAAAACAACTTTACATAACCAGTGAACTAATAATTGTGTGAATTAATACATCTGTAATACTCATTCAGTTCTCTACTAACGAATAAAATATAAAAAAAAATTGAATTTACTTTTCTTCTGAATTCAATAATTTGTTGCATTGAATCCAATCATCACTTGAATTAAATAATGTCTAAACTGTCACTCATTTTTCAAATTATTTTAATAAACTCTGTTATTCTGTCAGTGCTTACACTGGAAGATGACTGTCCTGTCGGTAAATATCGCTGCAAAAGTGTTTCTAAAAGGTGTATAGATTTGATGGCTATATGTGACGGCAAAAGGGACTGTCCGGACGGCGACGACGAACTCTCGTCTTATTGTAAAGAATCGGAAATAAGTAAGCACTACCTCAAATATAATCCGGGTAAGGCTTATGTCAATGAGGAAGATCACTACGTTAAAGTGGAAAAAGAACAACTTAAAACACATTTACACAAGAATAACACAAACAATGAAGACCACCAAGGTGACCGGTATTGGCCTAACAATGGATGTTCTGCAGGTAATTTAGTTTCGCTAAAATTCGCTAACATTTGTTTAAAATTGTTTTGAAACAAATTAAATAATTGATTTTTTGTGTTTAGGGCATTACTTATGTAACGGAACGCTAAACATTTGCGTCAAATTCAATGATATTTGTAATGGTGTTCAGGACTGTCCACAAAATGATGACGAAGACCATAATGCTTGCAAAAACCGACCAGCTAGACCTAAAACAATAACAGTGAATGACGCTCTAAATGATTTACCCGCTATTGTATTGGATCAGACGACAAACAACGAGAAGAATCTTGATGGCACAGGCTTTATGCTTCAAGTGGATAACTTGATTATTTATAATTCAGATGTAAAAATGTTCAATCAAAATTCTGACAATAATGAAAAATGATAAATTGACTGAGCAATGTAAATAAATTATTTTTTTATTACGCGAATGAAAATATAATAAAATTCTTGCTCAGAGTTCATTACTTATTACACTAAAAGTCGATCTATTTTCAGAATAAGTCAATAATATTTCACATCCTTCACGCGATAGACAACAAACTTTC
>JAQGCS010002215.1:0-10804 GCA_034702105.1 Fuscozetes fuscipes
TTTGCTCCATTTCTCTGTTATAGAGATTCTTGGTGCATTAACTACTTTATAACAGGGAGAGTGGACTGCATTTGTTTTGTATAAACAAAGAAATTGTTTAATAAGTTTTTAAACATTAATTATTTAATTAATTATAATTAAAATTAATATAATTATAACAGGGTGAGCACGATGGTACATCGTGCTCACCTACAGACAGGCGTTGGTCTAAATAGAGAAAAATTGTTGACATACTCACACAATACTTATGTACACTAAAAATCTTATTTATATTTCATAAAATTAATAAATTTCTTTTGATATTTTGTTTTTTGGTATTTTGAGACATCAAAATTATAATCTTTTAATTAATTAAATGTATAAGGTTATGTGGATAGGTACTTTAAGACGACACCTTGGCAATATGAATAATTTCGTTATTTTAGTTTTTCATAAAAATATATGATTTATGCTTTTCCATAAAAATAATGACTATTTTTTATAATTATATGTAATATAAGTCAAAATAAACATTAATTATAAAATTAAATTATAAAAACGTCAGTTTTAGTTCAAATTGAAGTTGAATTAGAAATATAATGTCATGGATTGTATTAAAAATCATAATTTATGTTGTTAAAAATACCAAAAATATATTTAAAAAAACGTCAGAGTTAGTTCTAAATAAATATGTTTTCGAATTAATGCTAAATATTAAGTTAAGTTATTATCTGTTCGAATGTATTTTGATATCAATATTTCAATTTAAATGTACATGATGGTTTTGCCTTATTAAAGTCTATTTTATGTTGAGTCTGAGTAAATTTCGCACGACTTAAATCAAGTCTACATGAGACCTGGTCCGTAACAGCCTTCAAATAATTACAACTGAGTTGCCTAAGCCTTCATTGTATCAAGTAAGTTTCAGTGGATACAATTGATCATACTTAATATATTTTGATAAAAACCAAGATCAATATATTGATTTAATTGGATAAAGCTGCACGTTGAATTTGTATGAACTCGCTATTCAATATTAATTAAGTCAACTTAATCATAATGATAAAATGAGACAAATTTGAATTTGTTCTCTAGGTGTCAATCTTGGTTCAATATGTCATCAAATGATAGAAATATTCAAAATATTTATCAAAAAGTAAATGTCGCGAAAAGATTCAAAACTATTCTTAATAATAAAAGAAACGAAAGTATTGCAGTGAAAAGGATTGTGAAAATGGCCAACAAATACCTCCTCGTTATTTCAACAGTTGATGAATATAAGGCAGGTTATTTATCAACAAAGAGAAAAATAGTGGTATCGTTGATGAAAATAGTGTTATTAGTCAATGGTCTCCGATATCTCATTTCAGCCGCATTTCCATCAAAATGGATGAGAGGTGTTATGTGTGACGCAAATTTCTTGATCACACAACCAAGAGTATTGTCAGTGGTTTGCAGTGTGCTATCGTTTGTCACTCTTTTCATTTTAATTGTCGTTCAATACCAAGAAATGGCGCATTCCTTCAGTTTATGGCAATATTTTTGTGACATTTGTTATGGAGAAATGTCATTTAAGCTGAATGCTGTGTCCTGGAGCAAATACAAATTAAAGGCCGATTTACTCACAAAGATTTTAATGAAGTATTTATTTTGGATTCTTCTCGTATTTACATTTGCAGTGCTATTCATCCCAACACTCATCGCATACATTAATAATAGCGATAACTTTCCTCTGATTACACTAATTGTGTGGACACCCATAACATTCCTTTGGTTAATGTTGTCGTACGCAACATCTTTCGTGGGTTTTATCAGTTGGTATTTGGTGGCACTCTATCTGAAGTCAAAGTTCAAAGAAATCACTGAAGATATTAACCAAAGCATCAAATTTTCAAATTCAAGGCTTTTAATGAATGCAATCATTGAACACAATTTGGTGACCAAAAAGTTGGTCGAATTGAATGAGTTCTTCAAACTAATGGTTTTCATCTTCTATTATGTGGCGACTCCGGCAATGCTTTTATTGGTATACATAACTCATGCGAAGGAAACCATATATTCGATGAGATATGTCTCCGCTCTTATTGTGGTGACAATATTTGGAGGCATTTCAACGATGAATTTGATCAGTGCATTGATTCGAAGATCAGCGCATAAACCCTATCCATTGCTGTTTCAATATTTGGTGAACAATAAGACAACTCTTTGGATGCGAATCAAAATATTGGTAATCATAGAGAAGTTGTCTTCACCTGAAATAGCGTTCTATTGTTTAGATTTGTTTCCTATGAATAGCTATGAATTTTATGAGTTTGTGGCCAATACTGTCACTAATTATATTCTCATTCTTTCCTTGGTTATTAATCTGACAGGGAATTAAATTGTATTGGCACATCTGCAAAAATTGCTTCTCGATTCATAGATTTGCAAATAAATAGATTCACATTTTATTTGTCCCCCCTAGAGTCGAAATGCTTAGGTATCATTGCTTTGTGTTAATCATAAATATTTAATTGTTTAAGGCATTCAAATGTTTTAAAAGACATCACTATGTTTTGCATTTCAATCATGTGTTCACTAAATGAGTTGATCCCCAAAAGTTACATGACAATTTCAATTTAAAATGAGTATGGATTTTGTCATAGAATAAACATTTCGGATATATGATTTTAACAAGAATATTTTTGGTTCCATTTGATTTCAAAAATCGAAAATTTGTCATCTCTGTGTTGAACTAATAAATATGATTTGAAAAATCATATATAATAGTTATCGTGATAGTTCTAAATTAGATATCAAAATTTATCTCACTTAAAATTTAATTAAATTTAGAATATCACGAACTGTTGCAACTAGAAACAAATAAGCTATTTAATTCTAAAGATAATCTAATGGAATAATGAACTCGAAGGCAGACATCCGCAAGTCTATAGATTTGGGAAGGGTCATCAAATTGTATTCCAATTTTTTCTTTTCCCAAGAAAGGGATAAAAAATGTTAAATTGAAGGAAAACGCTCATAATCAAATTTTGTTTATTAAAATTTAACCTATTATTTATTCTACAAGTATCTAATCTGTAGAAGTATTTAATTCTTTACCTAAAATATTAACGAACTAAATATATTCGAATATATTTTTATCTAATTGTAAAACATTTTTTTATTTATTAAAACTATGTAATCATTGAAACTATTTAAATTGTTAATAAATTATTATTATAATTATTATTCCTGATCATTTTATAATGCGATTCAAGTTCTTTTTGAGGCCTAATCACGTGCTCTAAAAAGGAGTTTTCTTATCAAGTATAAGCATTTTAAGTTTGGTCTATGATGCTTAGCAATAAAGGGTTTCATATTTGTTTATATGTGAACAGATTTGTTTGTGATAACCACCGGAACATTGACATGAATATCGAATGCGTGAGGAATGTCGAGAGTGACATGGACTAAATACTTTACACCAATTAGAGGACTCTTTGTGGTAAGCGGGGTATCTTTTGGGATCCAAATGAATAGAGTTTCGGTGTAATTCTTAGGTGTTTCCACTTTTTTGCCAACTATTGTATTGACTAATGGCCTTTGCAGAGCTCTGTGTCCTTTATCGCACATATATACCTGGATCTGGTAAAGTGTGGCTCTGGACGTCACATCAACTGAGGACTGATTGTCGACAGTGACGTGCAATTCTAGTAGTTCACCTTGAAATTTAAACTAGAACTAATGTGTAAAAAATCAATCGTTGGCAAGTTTATAAGTGAATAAAATGGGAATACGAGCTAGATTGAAAATATACTGATGAGCGTTCAATGAGTTCCAACGAATATTTTTTCTTTCCCTTGAAGCTTGGTTCATTATAATTGTTTATTTTATGCAAGTTAATAAGGATAGATACTATTGGTATGATTAAATAGTTTCAATTTTTCACTCAAATTAAATTCTAATTTAAAACGGTTTTATTTGTGACCCCTCTTAATAAAATGAAAAACAAACTTTAGCCATGGCTAATCAGAATTATCTGTTTTAATTATAAATTTAATATATTAGGACATTTTCAAAAGGATAACATTGTTCTTATATATTTTTCAAATTCAAACCTGGTGCCCATCCCTTCTTTTTAAGACTGGCATCGAGAGTGAGCTGTAAAAGTACAAGAACATAAAATTAAAATATTTTTATATACTTTTCACCTTTCCTGATGCTAAGCTGAGAAGTCCAAAATTTTTTTCCTTTGAACAGCCGATTGATATCTGAAAACAAAGTTATCAATGTTTTTGTAATTTAAGAATTGTACAGTCAGGCCCAGATTTAGGTCAACTCAATATAAATCAAACCCTGGTTTAGGTCAACCATATGGTGGACAAACCCCAAGTCTCCTATGCAACTCTTAGTGTTAAAAGACATCGATTTAAGTTAAATCCCGATATAAGACAATGTTTTTGAGGGCCCCATCAGTTGTCCTGGATCATGGCCTGGCTGTATAAAATTTTGATACAAACACTTAAATTATGATGAAAGGGAGCGTTCACTTTGAACTTATGTAACGTGACTCTATTTCCCTTATTCACACCAGGCTCTTCATTTACCACCTTGATAAAGTATTTGATTGCGCCATAAAGGCCAACAAAACTCGAGAGTATTCCTCTATTTTATTGATTACGTATTTGTAGTTAACATGGTTTTAATTTTGAGAGGAAAAATATACTTTTCGGGTAATTTAAATGTGAATGGTACATAGTGTTCACTTACAGACAGGCGTTCGTCTAAATAAAGAAAAATTGTTAACTTGCTATTTTAACACAATAATTATTTACACTAAAAATCTATTCTATATTTCATAAAATTAATAATTTTTCACATAATAAGGTGTCAGACAAATATCAAACAGATTGAGTCGAATACAAATCATAGTACTAAAAATGGGCCAAAGCAATGATAGTGGTTTGCATTAAACTCAATTTGATTGTTATTTTGTAAACATGCAAAATTTTTCAATCAATAACAATAGAACTTACATTTTTTGGGCAGAGGAAAGGTCTCCTTGATCAGAATGATTTTGTCCTTGAATGTAAAGGCCCCTACAAAGTGAGGAGTGTTCGGAATCTGGTCTACCCACTCCACCTCAGAGACACAAATCAAATATATCTGAATATCCGTCCCTTTCAAAGCGAATTTAATAACACCGGACACATCTTCTCCCGCCTGGTATCGGATTTTGTTGTGATCCAAAACGATCTCCACATAAGAGAAATCATCTTGTTTGATCATTACTTCAATATACATACAATGTACATAAAATATTCTACTTTAGGGGATAAAACTTTTGAGCATATGGTGACCAGATGTCCTCGATTTGGGAGGCATGTACTCCTTTTGACTAATCAAAACACTGTCCTCTGAAGGGTTAATCCCTGACACACAAAAGTCCTCCGATAAACATGACAGTCAAACCCTGGCTATATTTCTTAAATTTGTAATTGTGCATACCTGTAATATTAAATTTTTGCAAAATTCTAGAGGAGGTCAAAACTCATCAAATTTGATTGACAATTTTTCGATTTTAGAGGGGGTAAGTGGTCAGCCCCTCCTATTGCCCATCCCTGATTATACTATTAATTAACTATATTACAAAATGTCCTCCGAATGTCCTCCTTTTTCAATACATTTATGCGTCTCTGTCCTCCATTTCGATAATTGGGTCTGGTCACCGCATTTGAACATCCCTTGTTTCAATGATTAAAAAGTATTTTGTTCAAAACTATTCAATATATTAATAAGAACCAAATGAAAAATATTTTTAAAAATCATATTTGTTATGCAATTTTATATTCATCTATGGAATGTAATACATAGTTTTGTGCTTTTCCCACCCACCCACTCTCGTGAGGATTTGGGCATTTTCATGGGTAAATTAAGAGAAGCAAATAACTTTTGGCTATAGATGTAGTGTCCATTGTTTTGATCCAAATTTTGTTTTATAAGATAATAATTAATTTGTTTTGACTATTATCTGATTGAACAAATGTTGTTCAAATTTATCACCATGCTGCATAGCGAGGCGGCAAAAATATTTCGAAATTTTTTGAGAATTCTGAGGTTTTTTTGCAATTGGCTTACCATCTCCATAAACGCCCCCCCCCCTAGAGCCACTGAACTTGGCCATCCCTGGTAGTAAATAGTTTTGTCGTTCTTTCCCATTTTTAATTTAAATGAATTTAACTGTAGTAAAAATATCAGATGCACTTTACTCACGATCTTGCTAGAATTCAATTTTGCTCGCTTTCAATGGTAATGAACATTTTCATTTACATCTTCACTATTCTTGAATGTTTCTACACTACTTCAGAACACCTTGCTCAGTGTATTTCTAAACTCATTTTTACACATCTAAGTCACATATCAAGTCTGTGGTGTGGTGTTAATAGACTTGGTCTATTTATATTTGTCAACTCTGTATCTTAAGTATAAATTCCGTGAAATAAACTCAAAGATTGAGTTCAGTGTAAAGAACTTCAATACAATACATTGACATCAATGAACACAATTTCGTCACTCATTTGACTTCAGTGGTCAACGAATTGATTAAATATATGCTTCAATAAATTTATTCTAATCAAATATATTTATATAGCCAATTACAAGAAATTTTTATAACTTATAAAATAAACCAGGAATAAAATTTTTTAAAATATAAATTAAGAAAGGGGTCATTGTTGTTCCGGATCTTTTCAGTGAGTGCTAGTTTATTTAATCCGTTGCCATATTTTAATAGCCATATTCATTGGACGAACTTCTCTATAGGTGGTAAAAAAGCGGGTACCTTTATTATCGCCCGATGATGCCCCTGTATATAAATAGTCAGACTATCCATTGGGTGGAATTGTTATATCTCGATTATGATATTCGCCCTCATTTTGATTGGCCGCCGTAATTGATGATTGACTTTCACCTTGCAGACTTCCAAATGGAGCACTTTTGTCGCCGACAACCCTAAAGAAATAATTTGAATATTTGCCACTGATATCAGACCACTGCATGCTTGGGAACAGTTCCTGGGGAGTTTTCTGAGAAGCAATTTGGGTATATATAAAGCCGACTGGGAATAGGTTATTGTTAATCTTGTTCAGCTCAGCTTGCATATTATTTTTAAATGCATTAATATTTTCCAACTCAATTTTCATATCCATTCTAAACTTGGTGAATATTTTCTCAACTGAACTCATAGACCAGGTCTGCGACCTCTGACATATGACAACATTCTTCTTAGTGCAGGGAACAGTCGACCACTTCCCTGTGCTAGTACTATAAAAACTATAGGGAGACTTCATTTCAACACATTCTCTATTGACGTCAGTGGATGGGTTGCCGTCTGCCCAATCAGTGTATCTCAATTCAGATTGATCGAGCTATTTGAAGATATTGCTTGATCTTTTTAACCCAATCCACACATTGTCCGAAATATTTGTCTGATTAAACAAAAGGTGTGAAATGAACTCCTCCTCATCATTGGAATTAATGCTTATTAGAGTTGATGACGAATCCAATCCAGTACATCCTATTATTGCATGGTTATAATCATACATATCATCTTTGTTGAATAATTTAAAGCATTTTTCATCTTTGAATTTAATCCAATCACCGCATTCAGTGGTATTAACCGCCAATCCTATGGCTTTATTAAAATTTTTAAAAATAATATTAGTGCTTGATAATTTTGGAACCACAATTTTTTCAATTGAGTTGTGGTTTACCAAGATAAGTATCTTTTTTGAATAATGTGGTTTAAAACAAACTTACTGATATTTGACAAAATATTGAATATTAAAAATATGAAAAACATTTTCAACCCAATATTAAAATGTGTAATGAAACGCTATCCATTTATTTTTATATTAAATAGGGACAGATATATTTTACACCTGTTATTATAATTTCTTATACCATGTTAAGTTATATTTACTTATATATATATTACATTAAATTTATTGAAAAACAAACCACTTATGAATTCTTGATAAGATATATAATTATTTCAATTGATTATATTATAATATTTTTAATTATTTTCTTAACCCATAGCCGATTAGTCCTAGTAACTAGTAGTTCTTTTAAGATCAAATGGGCAGGAATTTTCATGGGGCTAGAACTACAATTGAAAATTCCTGTTTTAATAAATCAGTAAGATAATAAAACGTGAATAAATAACACTTATCATGTTATAATAATAATAAACTTTATTCTATTCTAGTTATATTACTTTATTCTTAAAGAACAAGTCTTAAGAGTTACAAATTGATTCAAAAATACTCATATAATTGGTTTACAAATTTAGAAAAACATTTCTCATTCCTTATAAAAATAGGTAAAGAATAAAAGAGAGTAACAGGGTATTCAAATATATATTTGTTCGACAAACTCATTCGGTTTAATTTATTTTTGGCGAATATCCCATTGCGGGAACTTTCATAAAATTGGATTTCATTTAACCAATTGATTCGGATTTTTATTGATTTCTCTTTGATTTTGTGAACATTTTTTAATATTTGGATTTTTCATCTTTTATCTAATGATTCGATATTTAAAAGTTTAGGCCTTTCGTTATATACGAGGTCATATTTTCCTTATTTGAAACATAAAACGAGTGATTTTTCTCTGCACCTTTTCGAGTTTATCTGATTGAGTCTTGGTTAAAACTGAACACAAATTAAAATATTCTAAAATCAGAATTATATAAGTTTGATAGAGTCTCACAAGTATTTTACTCTTAATATTTTTACAAATATATTTGATTAAAAAAACTTCCTCAGTGATTTTTCAACAATTATATCAATGTGTGAATTAAAAGACATGTTTGAAGAGTAATGATTCCGAAAATATATTTATTATCGCATAAACCAGGGATGGCCAAGATGAGTTAGACTAATTACCATCTTAAAATCGAAAATTTTTGATTTATCCCTCTCTAGTATTTTGAAAAATTTAACATTACAGGTATATTTATTGAAATGAAATGAAATCAAATAATAAAATCAAAATGATAATTTAAGTTTTGCAAATGCATAAACTATTAGCGTCCTGAAGTATGATTGATTACCGATCACCTGGCATTAATCATTTTAATATTTTTTTATTTCCCCATAAATAATAATATAACTAGTCGAAATCTAACACATGTGCTTGAATTTTAAAAATTAAGGAATTTTGTTTAAAAATATATTGAATTTTAATTATGAATATGAAAATGAGTGAGGGTGTATTAAATATTTGAAATAACAATACAGTTACAATACAAATACAATAAATTGTACTTAATTAAATCAACTTAAAAATAACAATTATTCAATGTATGTACTTATCAATTTAAAAAATCAACATATTTTAAATCTTATTTCAATCAGGGTTGCCCTAAGGCTATACCGCTGACTTAGAGTAGAAAATTTATAATTCACCACTTCTATAGAATTATTCAAAATTTAAGATTATGGGTATACCCCCAAAGTTCTCAATTTTTATTTTCATTCGAGCTAGACTCCTTTCTTAAAGGGCCGTTTTGCTTGCCCATTATGATTTTAGTTATGATAAATATAAAATTATTTTACCAGATTGAATTTTTGAAAAAGTAAATTGAAAAGTATGGTAGAAAAGAATGGCGTATAACAGAGTTGCCGAAGGTACGAGGTGTATTTTTTTGTCTCGAAATCATTTTAGATGACTTCCATGACCTCTCAAATGACCTCTAAAGTTGTATTTTGGTGAAAAATTTTTTGGACCCTCTTCTCCCCTAAATTTCGGAAAATCCGAAAAATTGTCATTCAAATCCGTGGAGTTTTGATCCCCCTCCCCCTAGATTTTCGAAAATTTACGGAAATCTTTGGTCACTTATTTAATGTCCAGAGTTCAGAAAAATTGTTATTTTGTTGATCCGAGCATCCCTTCAAAACCTAGATGAAATATCTCCCTCTTCGGCAACTCTGGCGTATAAATATCGTCATTCATCGTATTTAAAGTTTAGGCAATTGAAAAATTGTGGCATGGCAAAATATAAGTTAAATGTATGATTATAATGTATTAGAAAGAATGCTATCACTTCGATTCCTTTTATTTTCTCTTATAGCTTGGTCATTGTTTTCTAACTCAGTAAGTCGTATCATCAATCTGGGAGTACTCAACCTCGTAGTCATCGCTGACATTCCCTTTGATCTCTGATCAAGCTCAATTTGATGTCCAGTAAAGCCGAGGTATCTCATATAGTATTTAATTCCGTTGCGAAACCTTATTTAATTGAACATGTTTAGAGTTTACTAGATATATTGAAGATCAAGAATTTAGTTTCGAACTGCGAAAATTGAAGGCTTTAGCTTATTTGTCTCCAGATGCGATTCCTGAGGCATTTGCGATGGTAAATATATAATTACTTATATTTTATATCAAGAATAGACTTTTTCCAGATCAAAGAGCAATTACATTGAGAAGCTGGAGATCTGCTCAAATGGTTTGAGACCTATTATGTCAGCGGAAGAATTATGAATAATCGTCTCCGAGGAATTCCAAGAATAACACCCCCACTATTCCCCTCGGAAATTTGGTCTGTTTATCAGAATAATAATGAAAAGTTGCCACGGACACAGAATAAAGCTGAGGCCTGGCACAGAAGATGGAATTCTCTTTTGGGTGGAAATCATACCGGAGTATTTCGAATTATTGTTGAAATAAGAAAAGAACAGAATCGAACTGAAATAACTATTAACCAATTTAATAATTTAGTAGAATATACTAATTCTTCCAGAACATCTGATAAGAAAAAAGAAGAAGAATTGCAGAATAT
>JAQGCS010002216.1:0-10800 GCA_034702105.1 Fuscozetes fuscipes
AAAGTTTGGGAGATCATTTTAACTTATATGGTTGGTTTCAGGGTAGAATTCTGAATTCAACCATGTAATTTTTATTTATCATAAATATCTGACAATTCAATCCCTAGATATCCAAGGTTAACAACCTTAGGAGGTAAAAATTCTGTCGAGCGGAAGGGGCACCCTTGGGTTACCCTGCCTTAAAAGCAGCGATTAAGTGTTAAGACTTCTTATTAAATCATTTTACTCTAAAATTTTAGAGTAAAATGATTGATTTATTAAATTATTTCTTAAATTTAACAGAAAGTCATTTATTTTAATCGAAATTCAATAAATAAATGTAAACCAAATGTGATTTTGAGAGAATTTGAGAACTCATTTAATTTGTAATAAAAATCGAATCAAATTAACTAATTTATTACAAACTTTGCGTACAAACAAAACACAAGTTTAGAGTTCATTAGATTTGAATTTCAAGTGAATACATATTTATTTTAATTTGAACTAATTTTTTCTTCTGTTATGATCAAGGTTACGTTATTTTCAATGGCTTAAAGTCAAAGTTTATTATCTGTGTTTCATAAGAATACAGATAATAGATACTTTCAAAAATGTGGTATAAAATTAGAATTGTGTTCTGATTCGATCTAATTAATTTGACTACTTGGGCTTGGTAAGTTGAAATATTCAATTATAAATGCCTGTCAGTTGTATTTTCACATTAATATTCACTAAATTTGAAACAATGTCTCACAATATATCAGAAACTGTTTCTAATTATTAATTGAATATTCTTTGAATATATGCATAAATTGAATGAATAAATAAGTTTTGAAAAATGAGTTCTAATTAATAATCTTCTATCAGATGAAAGAATTCCTCCGAAAAACAAATTTACTTAAAATATGGCACAAAATCTTGAATTTCAGTCTTTTGTTAAATATATGAAAGAAAACCACAAAATATTTAATTCTTATTAAATTTATTACTCAAACATTTAGATAAACAAAGTGTCGAATAAATCAAAAGAAAAGATTTTAATTTAAACAACAAAAACATTAGAACTAAAAGTACCGAAAATGTTGGAAAATTGAAAAGCAAGAACCAAAACATAAGTACTTAAAACTCTAAAACGATCATACTTATATGCTTATATACATGTACATTGTATACATTTTATGTACTATTTATGCCATACCTATACTACTTTGTTGACTTTGAGGATAGACTCTGAGGCTAATCCTTGTTTGTATTCCTCATTTAAATAAGTCTGAGCTGAACCTGAATTCATTTGAAAATTAAAGTCAATTTGTGAGTAATTTTATTGACTCAAAAACAAGATTCAAATACACCGACAAATCTATAATCTGGTAGTAAACAGAATATTAAACTCTAATCGCTTATATTTGAAAATATTTACTATCTTATCAATGTATGATGCATATTTTTGTAGTTGTTTCTCATTTTGTCATCATTTCTTGACTCGAGTTATGTGAATATTCTTAAGGATAGACATTTACTCAAAAGTTGATAACTCTTTTAAAAGTTTATTTAGAAACTAATGAAAATACTTTTATATTAATTGGTTTAAGATTTTGAGCGTTGATTACAATATTATTTGATATTAACTCAAGTGATAAATATTTGAAAGCAATAATTTGCTGATTGCTTTTCTAGATTATCAACGATCAGATTCTTAGCAATTTACAAAAAAGTCAAATTACATTAGAGTTTATTAGTTTTTAAAATGGGTTTTATTTTTCATATTTTGCTGATAATGAATGAGAGAAATGTCAAAAATCTCATCACTGATATAACAAAATTAAATGCTTTCAAATAGTAATATTAGCTTGACAAAAATGTTAGGCACAAAACGTTACTGTTAATTAAAATAATAAATATATTCGAAAATAAATTAAAATTAAATCAATATTTAATGTAATTGAGCGGCGAATATATGGCAATAAAGGGCCCGCTTTTATAAATGAGTTTCTTTTGAAAAGTCATAATCGTTGACATTAAATACCTTCAAAACAAACAAAATTATAAAATTAATTTCATTAATCAAAAATAGATTTTAAACAAAAATCAAATTTTGGTTTTTTTTAATATATAAAATACGGAGAAAATTATTAATAGAAAAAAATAATCCGCTGGGTAAATCTGGCCTTAAAAACCGACCTGCCTATTAATCAATGCCAATAATTAAACGTTCCTAATATTTTATCCCCAAATGATTTTTAAATACTTTTTTAGAGATAATTAGATAAGAATTCACGCCTTTGAATTGCTATGAAACCCCGAATTAGACTTAAAATTATGAGATAAAGGATTTTTATCATTAAATTGTTTTTATTAGAAAGTTATGCAAAAAACTATTTAGCGATTTATCAGACAATTAACTAATTAATTGGTCCTATCTTTAAGTGGAGTACTCTTTTATGTCTCCCCTTTCTGTAAAAATTCAAAATAAATTTTATGACTGAATAATAAGATCTGATAATATTCGTAAAAATTAAGAAAATATTCTGACCTGGATAATTAAAGGTAACTGTTTTAGAGGCAGAGATAGCATATGAATAAAAACATTTAATAAATTGAATTATTAAATGTGCCGCAAGTATTGTCTATATTTCAATTGTAATGAGATTTCACAAACAAAAGTAATTTTCAAATTAAAGGGGTATTAAAGGGGTAATACTCTGTAATACTTACTGAAATCAGTCACACAATGACTGCCACTCTGGTAAACCGTAATTTTAGAATTACTTCTGAGGGTGGTCCATTCTGAGCCCTTGGCGTCGTCAATTCTTAGTCTAACCGTTGGCACTATTCACACCGTTGTTTATAGGAAGACGCTTGTGGCAAGAATAATTTGCAGCTCATACCTCCCCTAAAATCAAATGATGCGAACAATTCTGATTGAGTTCACAGAAAATTAAGTATTTTTAGCGATCAATTCATTAAATGTTATATCAATTGGTATTCAAAGACATTATCTTTAAATACATGTGTTTAGTGATAGTCGTCTCCAATTATTTCACTGTTTCTCAAATCTTGGAAGGAATCACACATTTCTTGGTATTAATTAAGACAAAGATAAAACATTTATAAATATTTAATAATAAATTTATCCACTTAACAGTAAATTTAGTGCTAAAATAAGCGTATATTTGCTAGTTTATATTCACAGCCTAACGGATCATTACTGTAAATATAAATTCAAAACACATTCTTTTCATTAGAAGATCCACTTATCGTAAGAAAAGTTCATTAGTAGTGTAAAAAACACGAAATTTATTTGAGTTTATGTAAAATTGAATTCAATTAAATATCAAATTTATTACTTAAGGAATAATAAAAAAATTAACTAGAATAAAAAATTGTAATCAAACAAAATGCTATAAATTTCATCCGTTTTTCAGCCACTGAACACATTTAAAATTATAATTCAGTCTTAAAGTTAGGTTTTATGAATAAAAATGCGATTAATGTTTATTTTTTTACAAAAATGAATAAACTTTGATATCAAATGATTTCGATTTTATTCATAAAAATTTCATAACAAAAGTCATTAACATTTAGATGAGAATAATATCAAAGACACAAAAGCCGAGCGAATACCGGAGAAATTCTTCGATGACTAACATATCACAAAAGGCAGAAACAAATTTGTTTTTATTTGACCGAAAATCCTGTTCCGAAGCAATTCCCATGATTTGTGATAAACTCGCAAATAATTAGAGCCATTAAATTAAAAATTGTTTGCCATTAAAGAGACGCTCAAATAATGCTATAATCGGAACAAAGTTTACGCTATTATTAGTTCGAGGAATCGGAATGAATGACAACAAACAAAAGAATCAATTTATGAATAGTTATGAGTCCAATAGAACTGAATTATAGTGTGTTCCTCCTTTTGCTCGTTAATGATTATGCTTTAATTTCACGGCTCAATTCAATCTGAATAGTAGTCGCTAATGAAAAACAAATTGAATATAATTATTTGAATATATAATATAAATGAGTAGCATTGGTGATCAAGCTCTTTTTTACAAAATAAGGTAATATAATAATTGGCCTTCACAATAGCAAACCCATACGTCAAACATTGATTTCTCAAATTCCAAGATTTGATAGATCACTTGACCACAAAAATTGAAAAAATTTTCAAGAATCAAATGAATTTCCATTTAATGCAATTAATTTCAATTAAATTCCAAATGTTTAGAAGCATTTGCATATGTGCTGAATGGCCAGCCCTCATACAATTCGTATACCATTAGTTTTCTATTAATGACATTTTAAATCAATTTGGAAATGTCTTTAATGAATGTTTTCGATGAGATTTCAATGATGTATGCAAAAAGAGTTAGGCTGAGAGGCGACCAGAACCAGACGATAGGCTGGGGAGTGAGTTGAGGAGAGGTAACGGTGGTAGTGGTGGTATTGAGTCGTGAAATTCCAGAGTTGAATGTTCTAAAGTGTTTTGGGGCACAATATTTATATAATTCATATTATATGACTGTTTTTCGGTGAAATCTGCTAATTGTTGTAATTGTCGAGCAACTATTATTATGTCTTTCCTTAATTGATTTTCTAGCGCTCGGCCCACACGTCTCCTAATAGATAAATCATAAACAATGAAAAACAATTCATTAAGTATTCAAAGTAAACAAAAATATATTCAAACAAAGCTCAGTGTCTTTTCAATCGAGATCAATTTCCAGATAATTACTAATTAATCGAAATTTTATTCAAATGAATCTTCGAATAAAAATAAGTGTTAAACACGTTTTTTGATATATTTTAAGTGAATTATAGATTCTAATAATAGTGTATACATTCTGTGGGAACTTATTTTCAAAGTTAATTACTTTTCGATAAATAGTTATTAAAAAATATTTACCAATTAATAGATATTCAATAGTTATCAATAGGTTTCCAGCATTTTATCGGTGAAAAAAAATTAAAGGAAAATATCAAATTTCAAAAGTAAGTATAGCCCCCTAGTCATCGCATGAAATATTATTTGAATTTTTTTTTGAAGTTTTAATCATTTATATAAATATTTCATTTTATTAATATACAGATTGAAAGTTATTTTCAAGCTTTCAATTAATAGTTTGATTGAACACTAGATCTAAGAAAGAGATCACAATTTATATACTTCTTGTATAGAACTTATACTATAAATAAATCAAAAATTAGAGATATTATTTCAATCAAGGTTCAACGAGCAACTGCATCTAGATCAGGACTAAGGTATTTGACAACATTTTGATCGCGTGCGTTAGGTTTAGTTCGAGTTTATACACGTGTCAATCAATTGTGGTATAAACCGATTTTTAAACGTTAAAAAAATACCATAATTTAACTGTAATTTCGATATTTCATGCTTATTGAACCATGCTAAACCAACAATTAAGTGTTATTATGTGTTAATCTACAAAAAATATTTTTAAAAATTCAATTTGACAACAATATTTCTATTAAGTATATATTTGAAATTGTAATTCCTAATTAAAAGTTTGTTTAATGGCTCAAACGTTGCAAGAACAAAAATAGCAAGTTAATGCCCAACAATGCCGTGTAGTGATTAATAAATTGAGGGAAGCCACAATCAGATCAGAATTATGACTATCTGTTCAGAATCATTCTAATTATGGTATAATAGCTATAAAATTCGAAAACTGAAACCAAATCTATTAAAAGAAGTTGAGATCAAAATTCCAGAAACGAATTTTGGAATTTGAGAAGTGATATATTTTTTGAGCCGAAGATGTTTTGAGAAACTAATTAATTGTAATGAATCGCAATTCAAACTCTTGGGCTGAAACCGAATTTAAGACTCTTTAAGATAAAAAATAGTACTCAAAGAGAATAATTTTACGGACGACTGAATCAATTGAATACATAATAAGTTTGCTATTTCTGACTTCACTTTATTACACTGTTTTAAAATATGCTCTTTTTATTACAAATATGTGGAATCAGTGTAAACGCCATAATTTATTAGGGATTGAGTGTAAAAAATGTTTAACTAATAAGTTGTCGAATATATTCGCAAAAACATTTGAAGACTCAAAACAAATACCAAAACAACTTTACTAATGCTATCATTTGTTAATGGAGTCAAACAAACAGATTATGTGTTTCTACGGAAAGGTCTCTCACCTCAAGTCTAATGAGAGAAATGTTTGCTTTTTATAGAAGAAAAATGGAATCCATTCTCAAATATCTGCTTTTGTTGTTTTCTTAATTTTCTTCTTCTGATTCTAATTTCAAGTTCTATTAAATTTAATAAATCAGCATGACCATTTTAAATTCAGCGATTTTCACGACTTTAACTGTGATAATTCAGTGAAACAAGGCAAATCTTATTTTACATAAGGATTACCATTGTCATACAAGCTGTTATTTTATATATTAGATCAGATAAATAGAGTAAATGGAAGACATTTCTCAAAGATTTTACTCTAAATGATAATTATTTTATGGAAGAAATAATCTAAATTCCGAACAAAAAAGACAGGATTTGGAGCTTCTCTTCTGAGTAAACTCGACTTTGACTTAACTTCAAATAATATATTTTCTTTCTTATAACGAATTATCGTTCGCTTATATGTATTTCAATAAGCCTTATATGTATTGAAATCTATAATTTTCTTTTGCACTAATAGTTTGATGGAAAGATATTAAATGCATTTTTTAGATCATTTTCTTGCGATTCATTTGTTGATCCAATTTTCTCAACACATTAGATGTCACTCGAGATGAGAGGTTTAAAACTGATATTCAATTAGATTTTGGAAGTACTCACAAATGTTATGATTTATTTGTATAGTCTTTAAACACTAAATTGCGTTTAGGACATAATTGAACTCATTTCACATCAGTATTTCTCAATGGTAAACATAAAATGATCCAACACACTCAGACTTACTCAACAAAAGGTTCCGAATTCTTAATTAAAATGTGATATGATCATCATGATAGCTGATATTTTTCCCAAGTCTCAAAATTCACAAGGGCGAATCAATCTCTTCCTGAATGTATACACTTTGCAAAAATATTTAATATATTCAAATGTTGAGCAAAACTAACTGATTATACCGTTTAAGGCAATGAATGGCTGAAATTTCTACTAGTATCTAACAAAGCAATTATTTAATTCAATTGATCCTTTAATCAGATGAAGACAAACGTAAATTAAATGTAATCAAAATGAATGGTTAACCAAATGGTTCTATTTTGACAAGTTAATATGAGTAACATTTATTTATTACTCTTTCATTTCAGTTGCATTCCTTAAAAAAGACCTCTCATTAGGAAATCGAATCTTTTTAACCGAAAAAATCAAAGATTTAGATAAAAAATTTCCAGGTTTAAGGACATTTAAATCAAAGATAAACAAATCTAATAAATAAATATTTCAAAATTTGTTTTAATCTTGGGCTGAGAAATATTTAAGAGCACCAAACTTATCAGCAAAATGTAAATGAGATATGAAATTGTTTTTTCACAAAAAAATACCAAAAATCAATTTCTCTTTAATCGATGAACAGATCGCAGATAAAAGTTATTTTTAGTGAGAATTTCATGCGCTTAAAGTCTATTAAAAAATACCAAAGAATCGCTAATCATTCTTTTAAGTTATGATTTTGGGTATACCCAAGAGCTGATTGACATGAATCTCCCATTGATTCTGATCTGAACAGAGAAATCACGCGAACAGATCGTATATTAATACAAAAATAGAATATATGGGAAGAAAGAGTTTGATCAGTTTGTAGATCGTTAAAACGCTTGAAAACCGCCCGCAATGGTCAGAAAACTGGTTATTACCCCTTTTCAATGTTGTGGTCACTGAACGATAAGTTCAAAAACAAAACTATCAAAAGAAGATGACTATGAGATGGGAAACACTTTTGTGTCTCTAATTATATTTTTGACGATTACTATACCCTATAAATAGTTTTATTAAAAGTTTTAACAAAATGTTTGCTCTCAGAGTGTAATAAAATGATAATAACTGCTATAATATGAACGATAAGCAGACAATATGTGTGAATATTTTTGAAGTCATTATTTTCGTTCAAAAATAGTTCGTTTCAGAAATAGATCTGATATTTATATCTGATTTGTCTCTTAGTGTGAAATTAAATGAAGAAATCATTTATAAGTATATTTTAAAGTCAATTGAATTATATTTTTTCAGCCAAATATTAATTCATTTTGCGATTTATAGCCAACTGTGAAATGGGTTTTCAATTCTATAAAATCCAATTTAAAAGTTCTAAACTTTTTGATAAAAAAAATTAATGTGAAAAATGATTTTCTAGAAATAGAAGCTTTAAAACTGTGCAAAATAGTAAAAATAGCAATTAAAAATTCCACTATTAATTTCTCGAAGCATTTTTTGAGGGAAGATCTGTCAGAGACACGGATTCGGGCCGTTGTTAACAGTTTTGGCAAATTCTTGAAATTTTGTTTATTTTATATTAAATTTAAATTAAAATTCGCTTAAATTCATAAGAAAGCCATTAATTTTTAACCAAAGAACAAAAGCATTTTAATATTTATGTATCACTGGGTCTAACCTGTAAGGTATGGCTACGGGTGCTGATAGCAGATGCACTGCAGAAACAGGTAGAGTGATGGGCAACAGGCTTAGTCCATGCAGGATTGTACCCAGTCCTGCGTTTTTAATTTCATTCTCCACTAAACTGGACTCGATTTTACCTCCGAGAAGTGCACCGTTTCTCACCAAAATGGGGGCCAACACAGGTAGGGATATCGCTTCTAAAAAATGTCGGGAAAAGTCATTCCTAATGCCTGTCAACGATGAGAAGGCACTGATGATCGCCTGTTCCAAAGGAGTCAATCGATAACAGCTATGGCTTTGAATTAATAGCACAAATGCTATCAAATTAGTCGTCAAAAACTGAAAATTCATTACAAAGTATATTACAATTTGAGTCAAAACATATACAAAGAAACAAATGTTAAAAACACTGACTTTTTTGAAGTATAATCTGATAATCATTTCGAAGGAAAGTATCCGTTATTTGAACACAAAAACTATTTCTCTTCGTTTATAAACTTCTATTTTGTTATTCAAATTTGATTTTATGATTACTTTCACAAACTTTTATTTAGACATCTATTTCGGGAAATATGAATATTTTTGACAAAATTAGAGACAATTAAACACAAAAGTAATAAAACAAAAGTCTTTCACTTTTAAGCTTTTAAGTGATATTTTGAAATCGAAATTCCAGGACTTGTTTGTTATAAATTTAAATATTTTTTTATTCCACTCAAAGCATAACAATATTTAAAATAGTATTTGAAGCGAAAAATAACAGTGTTTTTGATCGCAAACAACTTTTGCTGTTCTTATCTCCAAAATAAAAGTTTATTCAAATCCTTTTTCTCGGCGTTTGAGAAGAATTTGAATGCCTTTGAAACTTATAACTGATGTAAAACACGATTGAATTACAGGTATTGCTATTGAATTTGGTTCACAAAACATAAATACACTGTTTGTCAAGCAGTCTGTGCTCACTGTCTTATGACATAGAAATGGTTTAAAATAGAGAATCACTTATATGTCAGTAGTGATTATGTGAACCATTGAGTGAATGATAAGAGAAAATTAGTCTCCGAAGAGAGAGAGCGACGAAACAGTGAGGAGTAGGGTTGGCGGTGACCGAAATGAGGGCGGATATTAAGCCTTTCTTGAAGCTCTCATAATAGAGTAAACAGGTTGTGCCGGCTGTCTATCGAACTCTTGATTAAAAAAAACTAGGGAAACTCTCTCTCTCTCTCTCTCTCTCTCTCTCTCTCTCTCTCTCTCTCTCTCTCTCTCTCTCTCTCTCTCCTAAAAACAGAACTTTGAATTACAAATCATTTATTAGTGAATTTTTATGTGAAATTTGATCTCAAATTAGTTTTCGAAACAAAATTTTGAATTTTATTGATTTTTGAAAAAATCTAACTTAATATTAGAGTCGAGTACATAATTTTGAGTTATGTTATAATTTAGTTAAAATTTGACAATTGATTATTTGCCATAAATTAGGAAAAATACTCAAAACGATGACTGAAGTAATTACAAGCAATACATAAATTTGCTTTCATTTGGATTCGTTTTAAAGGCAAAAATGGGATACATTTCAACTGAAAAGAAATATAAAATAACATAAGAAAAAGTAATTTACTATTTAAGACACGTAAGTCTTGTAATAAAATTGCCATAAATTCCTTAACTCTTACTTTTGATGTAAGGTTTGGAACTGTCTCTGAAGAGAATAAATTATGCGAAACGGCTTTTATTAATTACTTTAGTCGCTCACAATTATGGCTAATATTGTCGATTAGGTTTATTGAATCAATTAATCTTTCGTTCAAATCAATTGTTCGAAACCATTAATTTTATACTTGGTTTGAGACGAGAGGCCACAAAATCTTTGATTTCTCACATATTGAAAGATAAAAATCAAAATGAATTCAAACTAAACTTAATATTAATGAAAGCGACGATACATTAGAATAAAGTAAACACAAGGCTTATTTTTTAAGTAAGGCACAGATCTAGGCACAGGTCTACGTCTGCAGATTTGCATCACTCAGTTGGAGTTCACCTAAACTTTTGGATTTTTATTTCGGTAAATAACAAAGCGGTGGACAACATGTTAGCGACCTTATGATGTGCACAATATTAGCATAAATCATATGATAAACGTTTCGCACAAAAAACAAAACAATGAGAGAGAGAGAGAGAGAGAGAGAGAGAGAGAGAGAGAGAGAGAGAGA
>JAQGCS010002217.1:0-10799 GCA_034702105.1 Fuscozetes fuscipes
TTTAATAATGCGATACATTTTTGAATGGCCAGGGGATATAATCAGGGATGGCCAAGGGGAGGGGTTGACCACTTACTCCCTCTAAAATAAAAAAATTGTCAAATTTGATGAGTTTTGACCTTCTCTAGAACTTTGCAAAAATTTAATATTACATAATTAGAAATTTAAGAATTATAGCCAGGTTTGACTGCCATATTTTTCGGAGGACTTTTGTATGTGAGGGACCAACCCTTCAGAGGTCAGTGTTTTGATTAGTCAAAAGGAGTACATGCCTCCCAAATCGAGGACATCTGGTCACCCGAAATGCAATACATTTTTGAATCATTTTTAAATCTCAACAATCAGTCGATTTTCAATATTTTATGAGTAGATTTTTAAACTTAATTAACTGTATTCCCACCTTTTCCTAGACACATCTGCATAGACCAGCCTTAATCCCATTCCTATCCAAGGCATAAATTTATAGGTGGGAGTGGGCATGTTAAACTATATATAAATTACATATTATATAAATAAACTGAAAAAATTAAGTTTTAATATTTAATCTTATAAGAAAAAGCATGCTAAAAAACTGAAGAGTTTAGTGAGCGAGGACAGTTTCATTGCCATTCAATTATTACAATCACATCACGAAAAGATCCAAAATGAGTTCATTGAAGACATGGAAAAAAGTGAATTCTTTACTCCCAATGAATCCGCAAAAGTTTATAAACAATTCAAAGATAATTACGAAGAAATTCTCGAACAGATGATTAAAAGAAGAATTTTAATCATGGAACAATGTGTAATCAAATGTGAGGTAAGTTATGAAGAAAAGCTCAAGCAAAGCACAGGTAATAAATTGGTTGATGCGTTTGAATTGGAGACAATTTTCAATGAATCAAAAATTGAAATTTTAAATAATTTCAAATCATATTTTAATGGAGAAGAAGAGATTGTTTTTAATAAGGAAATGTACTTGGTAATTAATTTTTAATACCTTTAGTGACTCATTTAGTAAACTTTCCTGAATTGGTCTAGCTAACAAAGAAACTCAACCAATTGGATATGGAATGCAGAGACCATAATAATAAACTGAAGAAGAAATTTGACATGATTAATTTGGAAATAAGAGATGAAATGGTCAATAATTACAACACTCACATGAGTCAAATTTTGATGGATAAAACTATTTTGAATGAAAACTCATTCAAGAAGTTTGAAAAGGATTTGAGACAAAAAATAATTAACTCATTTCAGAAAAAGGTTGAAATAAATGGTCTGCCTCTGGATTTGAATGTCCAGGTTCAATTGGAAAGAAAACTGAAAGAATGTAGAGAGAGGTTGAAAGAACAATTTCAAGAAACACAAGAGTCAATGGAAGAAAATGCCAAGCAACAATTTAGATTAGCCATTGAATCATATGAACGTAATATCAATGATTTTGTTGACTCTTCTGCCACTTCAGACAACCTGGATAAGAAACATCAACTTTTTAGCACTCAAGCCATCAGTCAGTTTTCTAGTAGTTGTTTGACGAATGATGAGCTTTTCCTCGAACCTTTCAAAAATGAGCTCAAACAGGAAATTAATAAAATATACAATAATTTGAAGCAAAGAGAAATACAGAAACATGAGGAAATTCAGAACCAGTATAAAATTGAGGCTGATATTGTTCAAGATCATTATAGTCAGGTAAATGTATCATTTTACAAGAGAACTAGAAGAAAGAAATAATTTAATTGTGTTTTCCAGGGAATGCAAGATTACATTTCAAATCATAAAAACATTTCTGACGAAGAACTCAAAAGACTTCATAAAAAACTAAAAAGTGATTTAATGACTGCTTATAAACAGAAATTCAATTCTGGGTTAGGAATCGACGCTTCACTCACAGCACACTCTTCTGAATTGAGGGAAGTACTCGATGATGAGTTCGAAAAGTTCCAAGAACTTAATATGGTAGAAAGGGATAAATACGTCTTCGAACTGAAATCTAATGAATTGCTTAAATATTACGAAAATAATTTAAATCAGAATAAACATTCCCTAAATAATGAACAAGCACTTAAACAGTTTCACGATCAAATTGTTTCGAGAATTGCTGATGAATTCAAATCATTGAGACCTGTTTCTGGAAAGGTCAATCCGAATATATACCTTGATAATCTTAATAGAAAAATAAGTCAGGTCTACAATGAAATGATCTCTCACTTAAAGGAAAATAATAGAAAAATGAATGAATTGGAAAGAATTGTAAAGGAATTTGTCAGCAATTATGAAAATGTAATTATCATGCTAAAGTAAAAGACATTTTTCAATCACAATTAAACAATGTTATTTGTATTAGTCTTTTTGTGATGGAGGAGTGTCTTTTATTGTAATTGAACATGTTAACAGTTTTAATTTTTCACCCTAGAAAATGAATATATTGCTCGGAGATGACAAATACTACTCTGACAAATCACTTGAAAACTTTCATAGAAAATATAAAAGAGATACCATTAACAATTTAGTTTGCCAGTTTGAGTCAGATGGCCATAATGAGAGTTTACACCAGCATTACAAGGACAAATCAGATCATTTAATTGAAGAAAAGTTTGCTGAATTCTGTCAGATCAATAAAGATAGGCGTGAAGTCCAAGATAGATTAATTGGCGACAAAATTAAAAAGTACCTCAAACTCTATGAATTCGATATGAAAGAAGTGCTAGATACAGTTGAATGCGAAGAAGAGTTGATAACACATCACCAGAAATATGAAGCCAAGTATATAAAACAATTGAGACTGCAGAATTCAATCAGAGATCCCGACCTAATGATGTATTACACGAATGGTCTGAAAGAGGAGTTGGGTTTTTGTTTCAATACATTCAGAGCCAAATCCAATAATAATGAGATTAAGAAAAAGATAATAGAGGCTAAGAATAATTACATCCAAGTGAGATGAAATTGAATTTAATGTTGTATAAAATATTTGTTCTTGTTTAGAAAATGAAAAGATTTGTTGAAAGCGATGAAACATTTTCAAAGAATCTGCTCTTTGATAGTCACGACAATTGGAAGAAACACTCAAATATGCTCCTTGAGAGCAAGTTGAGCGAGAGCAATCTTGTCAATATTGAAAAGTATTTAACTGATCTTAATACTCTACTGGACGCAGAGTTTGAAACGATCCAGATCAATATTGAGAGCAGACAGAAGTCAGTGGAACAACAATTGGAAATCAAAGTCGAAGAACTTGCGCTCAAATATCATAAAAATTTGAATAAATCCATGCATTCCTTTGAATCAGAACTTAATCTGAGAGAAACTCAGCAAGCACTGAGAAGAGAGATCTTGGACCTATTTCTAGAGTTGAATAAGACCACAGAGAGATCGGTATTGAATTCCTATAGAAAACAATTGGAGGACAAAATTGAGACATCAATTGAAGAGTCGTTAGAATTGTGGAAAACTCAGTCAGTAAACAATGAAAAGGTATTTAAATACCTAAAACTGGATGTTCGCAAAATGTACTCTGATGAAATGAATAAATATGTTCGAAGCGAGCCCTATCTTCTCAGCGATAAACTGGAAAAATGTAACGAAACGGTTCTTACACTTTTGTACGACAGGTATAACAAAGAGAAGGGAAATATGACGGACGAGAAGTATATGAAATTCATCAGAGAGTCCGTTGAGGACCTCTTCCGCACAATTAAGGATAAAAATTCAATGAATATACCCGTATCGCCGGCTATTGGCATTGATCTGGGTACAACTAACTCATGTGTGGCTTATTATAAAAAGAATCAGGTTATCATTATTCCTAATGAGTTGAAGAGGTCCACAACACCCAGTTTTGTGTCTCTCAGAGACAATGAAGACGTTGTCGGAGATTTGGCCAAAGAGGAGATCTTTTCGTATCACAAGAATACCATTCATTCTGCGAAACGACTGATTGGACGGGAAATCAATGACCCGTCGGTTCAGAAATATTTGAGTCTAATGTCTTACGACGTGATTAACGACGGCTGCAATAATCCAAAAATTAGTGTCAGGGTCAATCGTAATGAGAAAACTTATTTTCCCGAAGAGATTTCGGCCATTTTATTGAAAAAGCTCAAGACAAATGCTGAAAAATACTTAAGTTGTCCAGTAACAAAAGCAGTGATTACTGTTCCAGCTTATTTCAATGACGCACAAAAGGATGCGACAAAGTTTGCGGGAAAAATGGCCGGGCTGGAAGTGCTTAAAATTATCAACGAACCAACTGCTTCCGCTATCGCCTATAGTTTAAATCAGCAAGATGATATCCACTCAAGGTAGTATATTTCAAATTGGTAACCATCACCAGAAAAATATTTTTAAAATGGAACTTTAATATTTAAGATCATTAACTAGGAATAATTTAATAAATTATGTATTTGCTCTAGGAATGTTCTGATATATGATTATGGTGGTGGCACATTTGATGTGGCCGTGCTCGAAGTGGATAAGGGAAACATAAATGTCAAGTCTGTTGGCGGAGACAATAATTTAGGCGGAGATGACTTCGATAACAATATAATGGAATACTGTTTGAAGAGGTTTACCGGAAATACTGGTCTTGTTTTACAGCCACCGGAAAAGGAAGTGGCCATATGTCGGCTGAGACAGGAGTGCGAGAAACACAAGTGTAGACTCACATCAATTGAGTCGACAGGCATTCAAATCAACAGTTTCTATGAGGAACAAGATTTGAATGTTGTGTTAACCAGGAAAAAGTTTGAAGAAATCAATGCTGACCTCATTGTTAGGTCAATGGATTTGGTGGACAAAGCCCTCAAAGACGCAAAACTCAGTCACTCCGACATCAATGATATTGTATTAGTCGGTGGAACGACACGTATTCCTAAAGTTAGACAATTGTTGTCTCAGAAGTTCAATGGAAGAGCACTCAATCAATACCTAGATCCTGATGAGGTGGTGGCCAGAGGGGCAGCAATTCAAGCCGCTATTCTCAATGGTCAACAGGCGGGTGAACTGGATATCATTCAACTATCAGATGTCACTCCGATGTCATTGGGTATAGAAATTGGAAACGATGTGATGTCTGTTATTATTCCGCGCAATTCTAAATTACCCTGTGTCAAAACACAGCAATATCAGACTTCTAGCGACTTCGATAACCAGATTGTTATTAAAGTGTACGAGGGTGAAAGTGACTTATGCTCACAAAATCACCAACTTGGCAGTTTTGTTCTCAATGGCATTCCACCTGCATTAGTTGGCAAGAACATATTAGTTGTTAAGTTTGCTGTCAATGACGAGGGTCTACTAAATGTGAGCGCAAAAATCGAAGGAACTGGTGTTGAGAACGTTATACAAATCGATGAATACAGGGGTCGACTCAATGATAAAAAGTTGTGAAAACTTATATCTTTGTCAATTTTATAAATTAATTAATTAATTAATTTTGATTTTAAATAAATTAACCAAGAATAATATTTGAATTTTATTCATTTGAGCTTGATCATATCCCATTTTTTGGTTATTTTAATGTGGTTTCCTTTACTCTCTCGAAAAATCTTAATTTGTTCTACCTAAATAATCTCAAAACAGATTAGTAGTATTTTATCTTTCCTATTTGGCATTTGTTGAAATATGACCTTATCTTATCAATTATTTTCTGGAATACAATCTTATTGTTGTGAATAAAGTGAACTAAATATTAAACATTAATATAAAATATAAAACATTTGAAATATTATAAAAAGTGATTAAAACATATTTTAATTTAAATTGCTCCTAGGTTATAACTACTCATAATAGGTAAAGATAAAATGTAAATTAAATGTTAAATTCATAGCAAAATATATCAATGAAATTTTCTTTAAAAATTCAATTAGTATGATCAAGACAATGACTGAAATCAACAAGATTGTTTTTATTCTGGATATTTTTGATGCAAATGTTGAATATTTTGAGACAATGGTTATGTCAGTGAAGCGATTGATTGAAGACATTAATGACAGCACTTTTGTTGGGGTCGTTATGTTTGACAACAGGACCCGAATCAGTCATAAATTAGTTCAGTTGTCGAGTAACCGCATGGATGTGCTAGATAGCCTCACTAACCTTGAAACAAATGTCATTGATATTGAATCAGGTCTTAGAGCTGGATTGAAAGTCATAAATGAGGATGGTCAAAATATTTATAACACAACATTCATTTTAATTGTTAAACATAAAGACCGATATGGCACATATGTTAAAAACATGCTACCTCAATTGATTATAAACAAGGTATTATATACATTTTATATCTCTAATGAATAACTAATTACCTTGTCCTTTCAGGTCAGAGTAATTTGCATAGCAGTCGGTCCCAACGCCGACGAGAAACTTGAATTACTGGCCAAAGGAAATGACGGCCAGATTTATCGCGTTAATGACCCTGATATGCTCACCACTTGCATTCATTCATTGATGGATGTGCATGGTATAGGGGAACGCTCAGCTGAAAATCAAATGATCACAGTTTGTGAAGAAACAATCTGGATCAAAGAGAAAGCCTTAACCAAGGCTATTGCAATTGATAGCGAGATCGGACGAAATGTTACCTTTCAAATTTCATCGAAAAATCATGACAAGCTATCTTGTGAATTAAAGAGTCCTTTTGATTTAGTATCAGGCACATCTGTTAAATTTGCTAGGGATGATAGGCTCAAGCGATTTGTCTTCAAAACACATTCAGTTGAGCCTGGTTATTGGACAATTTGCATTCGTAATAATTCTAAGAAGGAAGTAATGGTCAGCCTCTTGGTCAAGTGTGAAGGTGTGGATGAAACCCCAATTCGAATGAATGTTAATTTAATAGAAGCTGATGTTTATAACCCGTCTCCGCCTATCATTGTCGCGGAACTCATGAAAGGCACTGACATTGTTATCGGCGCTCAAGTGATTGCGACCATCGACTGTCCGGACGGCACCCAAAGGAATGTCACTCTTAAGAACTATAAGGAAACTATTTATTGCGCCCATTTTACTGACTATCGAGGAGCGGGTCTTTACAACGTCACAGTATTCGCCACTAATAATGAAGACAACTGTGTTATTATGAATCCATACAATAAGTCACCAGGTATTTTTTTTTATTATCTGTGATAATTTTTGACACCTTTTCTATTAGTGAATGGTGAAGTTCCTCATTTTGAAAGGCAGAAAAGCGCAGGGTGCTTTACTATAACTGATTGTATGCTTAATGTGTCGAATCTGAAGCCACCGAATGAGTTGAAGCAAAAGCTCTTAGAATTGTCAACAAAATGGATACCAAACACACCCCCAAATGTGTCGCCAATAATACCTCACTCACTGCCACTCATTCACAACAATGAAGTGAATCCACAACAAAATAAGAAAAGTTCAAAGTTTTTTGTTCCGACTCCTTTCGCTCAGGCCATTCAAGGGGTTCCTACATTAGCTCCTAGCTTGAAATCTAGGCCCTCCTCAGTGATTGGTCCAACAGCGCCTTCATTGTTGGCTCGTTCTGTCTCCCAAATAATGGCAGTTAAACCACAAACTATTCCTTCAACTCCGTCAATGATAATGCCTTCGACCCCTTCCGCTCCCTATCCTTCTATCCCTTCCCCTCCCTATTCTTCTGTCCCTTCCCATAACTATCCTTCTACCCCTCAAGCAATGACTTCCTCAACGCCTTCACTATACCAATCCTATCAAAACACAATATTATTGCCAATGAACTCTTCAAATAAAATTCTACCCTTGGATACACAGTCTCAAAATCAGGGTCCGGTTCCAATTGCTCGACAACTCAAACAAGATAATTCAAATATGACTGAAATGGAAGGAACGTTATTACAGTCACTCTTGGTCGTTCAGAAGTCAATCAATTCAGAGAAAATAAGTGATTCCGATAGAAATGAAATTAAGAGCTCTATTATGGCTATTGATTCTTATTTATCAAACAAAAATAAGACTGTACAACAACTTAAAAGTTACCAAGATATTTTGAATCAATGGCAAAATAAACTATTTAACTAAAAATAAATCTTTTAAATACTTTTCCCTTTTCTTTTACAAGTTCATTTAATTAAAACTTAATGATAGAATTAAATTATTTCAATCAATTGTTGTAATATTTTGCATTCTTCGGTCAGTTTGGTTCTGATTTTCGATTTAATCGACTCATTTCTAATCAATAACTTTATTTCCTTGAGTTGTGAGTCGGCTCAGAATATTTACTCTTCTTTTGGTGGCATTCAGTTGGCTATCGATTATCAAAGACTGAAGTTTCGGTAAATAGACGTCAATTCCCAAAAGAACCGATTCTGGAGCACACAAACCACAAAAGGTTACTCTTAAATGTGTTAAGTCTTCAAATCCTTTGAGTATCTCAAATGAAAACAATTTAATGATTTCTTGATTGTTAACATCGAAATATATTTGTAATCTTTTTAATAGTTTGAATTGTCTGAGAGGTGCCATCAGTTCGGCGATTGAGTAATTATAGTGAATGAATCCAATCTCTCGGATCGATGGAAACCTACTTAAGAGATAATCCACTTTTTTTAGCCATACTTTGAGACCATTCGGATCAATGACTAATTCTCTTTGAGACGAAAATATAGTCCTCTGGAACTGTTTGGACACACATTCGAGTTTGAGTTTGTCTTTGACTGACAAATACACGCAAAAACATTTAGGAATTGAAGTTAATTAGAAAAGGCTTTTGAATTATTTTTAGGTTAGAAATAGGTTTTGAATTTTTTTAGGGTTAATAAGCAATAGATTATTGAAAAGTTATTTGCATTTAGTTTTATATTACTTTTTATGAAATAAATTCAAAATTAATTTTGGATCGATTTTTGAATTTATTTTTCAGTGAAATATAATTTATAAGTGAAGATAAAAGACCAGGGGCCAGTTTTTCAGTGGCATCTCTGCCTGTAAAGGTAGATAGCCCGGGTTCAAGTCATGCTTCCTCCAACTTTTTTTCTTATATTTGTGTGAATTATCTTTTAAATAAATTTTCTGAATTAACTTTTAATCTCTTTTTTTGTGAATTTAATTCTAAACTATTTTTTTGTGAATTAACTTTTTATTAAAATTGTGAATAATCTTGCGAATTCAACAGGGGAATTAACTTTGGCACAAAAAAAAGAAGTTATCAATTCACTTCTGTTTTAGGTATACTGAAGAATCTCTTCACTCAAATCATCGCAAATGCGTTCATCGAATGAATATCTCTTTTGTTTATCACTTCTTAAACACAATCTTTTATTTGAAAACATTTTAAACACAATTAATAATCATTTGATTGAAACAAATTGACTCAAAAGTAATGTAAACACAAAACAGGTGTGAATTGAATGCAATGTTTGCGCAAAACATAAATAAAGTCAAAAACAATTCTTTCACTTATTTACTAAACTTTTATAAAAATGTGAAAGGTGATTTTCTCACAATTTGCTTTAATTATAATTTTAAGGAATGCTCAGATAATTTAAACTTTTAATAATATCAGTTGAAACCACAAAATTCATTCAGTAATTTCTTTTATTCCTTTAATTCTTCTTTCAATTTGAGAAACAATCGACAAATACTCTAACAATGCGTTGGCCTTGAGTGGGACCGAAGTCACCTAGCACATTAGATAGCTGCAATGGAATCTTGTTAATTTCCGAGAAAAAATTTGGGAAGTATCTGCTACCCGGTATATTTTTTGGACAGATTAGATTCGAATACTAAGAATCAGAACATATTAGAGAAGTTTGTGCAAGTATCTAATGAAATCGAGCATGGTCTAATGGTCAGAGCAGTGGGTTTGTAACCAATAGGTTATGGGTTCAAATCCCAGATGGTATATTTTTCCTGACAATTTTTTGAGGTATGCAGATTTAGATATTTTGATTAATGTATATGTTTTAAACAATTTGCATCATGATAAATAATTATTTCCGGTTTTTTTGGCGGCAAATTCAAAAAACTACCCCCTAGCCCCCCCCCCCATAGAAAATTTTTCAAAAACTACCCCTAAACCCCCTAGACCCGAAAAGCTTGGGCATCCCCGAGTATAGGTAATAGGTAAATATGAGTCTCAAATGTGTTAATTGAATCCAGTAAATAAATTAAATGAAAATAACTCAATATTTTCTATTTGTTCCTCAATAGTGATGTGATCGCCGAGAAGTTCTAATTTCATTCGTCTCAATCGCTCGAATGGTGTGAATGATGTGAGGAGTTATCCATTAGTTGTGTTACCCAAAAGATTCAACACAACAATGCATTCAATGCTTTTCAAGTGTTTACAACTAATTGCCATTTGTTTCCACTGAGTTTTGGATAACTGTCCATTCAGTGCAAAAACTGATGACTTAAAACTAAGATGAACCAAATTCTTCAATCTGCTGATGATAGTTCTTGGAGTTGGCTTTCATTAATAAACCTGCAACTGACAGACAAATGTTTGATACGTCCTTCATATGGTTTAATGAAAATTCGGAATTCTTGCAAATCTTTTGCCTTCAAACCGGAAACACATAATTCCTTGAATCGATTGAAGTTAATGCGAATCAGTTCTGAATTAAATATATAAATAGAAATGACTTCCAATTGTGACTCACTAATAGATTTTAGATACATATCGGGAGGTTCTGACACTCCTTTCACTTTCATTGTAACTAATTGTGAACCTTTCAAAGAATTTTCTCTGATATTTCTCTGATATCTTTAACAAATTTGTTGGAAAAATTATCTCCCACTACCCCCCCCCCCCTCCGGCGAGTCAGAAAAATACACCCCCTATCCCCCCCTGATTTTTTTATCCGAGGGAC
>JAQGCS010002218.1:0-10798 GCA_034702105.1 Fuscozetes fuscipes
ATTAAGAGACAATTGAGTGAAGATATCCTTCAATTCCTACAATATTTCGCTGGATTTGCGAGACTCGCAGATAACCACAAATTTGATGAACCATTTCAGAGACTCATGTTTTTGATCAGAGACTGGGAGTTCCCAGATTATCCTTTTGGCTATTATGACGACAACACTTCTATTGATGGCAAGAATTATAAGAAAATCGCTTTAAATGTGCGCGAAGATCAGCCAAAACAAGTCAAATATGTGCATGAGTCTATCTTAGAAAATTTTGAAAATGTTTCAATATATTTGATGCCACACCCTGGTAAAGAAATTGCATTTAATAGTAATTTCGATGCAAAAAAGATAGACGAAGATTTTCTAAAACATCTTGGTCAATTTGTACCAATTGTTTTGGAAAAGTCAAAAATTATTCCCAAAAAGATTGGCGGACAGTATGTAACCGGAAAGCAATTCATCAAATATGTTGAAAAATGGGTCAAAATGTTTGAAAAAGAACTTCCGGAAGGGAAGACTGTTTATGAGGCAACGGCTGAGATCCAAAACGAGATGGCTAAATCTGCTGCCATTGATAACTATTCACAAAAAATTAAGAAACAATTGAAAAGTTCAGATGGAATGACAGAAAATGATTTTCAAGCTTTTCATTTGTAAGTTTTGAATAAATTGCTCGTTAAAAATATTTTCTTAATGTTCATGTTCAATTTTCAGAGTACTAATGGAGGAATGCTGTGATTTATTTAAAAGCTACAAAAGCTTAGGAGGAAATGAATATAAAGAAAAATATTTAAATATGGTTATCGAGGAAATTAACAGCCGTTTCGAAATATTTAATGAAATGAATTCAAATAAAATCAGTTCTAAAGAGTCGGAGCAAAAGCTAGAAATTGAAATGAAAAAGTTTCAAAACCTAATTGAAGAGAATGAGAAAAAATATCAAGCTTCGAATGATAAAACTGAAAGAGAATTAATATCAAAGCTATTGGAAGAGAATAGGAACCAGGTGGAAATTCTTCTAGAGAATGCTGAAAGAGAAAGACAGCAAAGTAACAAGCAAATAGCTGCACTTCAACAACAATTAATTGAAGCACTTGATAGACCCCCTAAAACGGGATCGTGCACTATTCAATGAAACATTTTAAGGTTTCTCCTTTTACGAAAATTATAAATCTTTAAAAATTAATATATTTCTTATAAAAATTCATAAATGAGGTTGATGAGAAATTTTTAGTTTTTGTTAACGATAAAACCAATAAGAAATCAATAAACTTTACAAAATAAAGAATCAAAATAAATGTTTAAAATTAAATAGATAAGAATTGAATTATAATAATGTATGGTATGCACATAGAAAGCGGAAATATGGAAACTACAGTAAAACCAGTGGTGGCTAAGGTCGACGGCTCTAGGGATATTAAACAAGTAATTTCTAGGGGGAATCTAGAGGGTGATTTTTGAATTTGCCCCCTCGCTTCGCTCGGCAAAAAACACAGTATGGAGTATTGTCAAAATTTGCTACCTTGCTTTGCTCGGGGGCAGCCTGTGGTGGGTAAACCTGTAATGTTAAATTTTTAAAAATTTCCAGTAAGGATATAGGCAATATTTTCGGCTCTAGGATGATAATCGTCTTTATACCCTTCATTGACCACCCCTGACTAAAACCAGTAGTGAAAATGGAAATCAATTCTTAATCAAATTGGTAACTTAATTAATACTAAATTTATACTTTTATATTTATAAATCATGTACTCCCACAACTACCAAGATCTCAATTCAATAATTTAATGCAATTTTATTCAATGCTTTAACAATAAAATTATTATGTGAAAAATATCAAGGTAATGATTTATTAGAAATAGCGATTAATTCGTTATATATTTATAATATTCAGTACATTTCGAATACTTATAAAAAATTCCCAAACAAAATTAAAAATTTTATCTAGACCAAACCATAATAGATAGAGAATTGATATAATAGTAACATTTGTAGGTGGGATTGAGTACTCTCTAAATTTGAAAGAAAATTTGAGCTAGAAAAATTTTGAAAATTATTCAAGCTTGTCAAATAAGATTTTTTAACAAGTTTGTTAAGCCATTAAAACTAAACTACCAATCTGATTTTAATAATTCTTGTTTTATACACTATTGTCTTCAACTATCCCTCTTTTATAAACAATTTTCAAACCATGTCTACCTAGTAAGATGTGAGCTTGGACCATGACCATGACCATGAACTTTGCAAACCTTCCATTTTCTCATAAATTTATAAAAATAATATTTTTGGTTACCATGCTAAAAAATATAAGAGACATGGGTCTTTCATATGCTTTTTACAGAATCAAAATATCTTAAATAGTTTTTGCGTTATTCAAAATCTTCATACGATTTTTTTTCGTGACTTGTATGTAGTTTATTCAAATACACGATTAAATTTCTACTATCACATTGAAAAAGAGATAATTCTCCCTATTCTAAACCTTATTTGAACCTTGTTAATCTTATTTTATACAATCGACAGTATGTTATGGCAGTTCCGTATCGTCTGCACCGCTATTATTCACCAAAAGTTGTTCAGCCGTTTACTAAGTCGTGTCCAATGGATAGCACTCATCCTATTAACCGCCGGCTGTGTTATTAAGCAATTGGATACGACTGACCAAAACGGAATGGAAAGGCATATCCAACTGTCTGCTTATTTCCTTGTGTTCGCACAGATTCTGTGCTCGTGTTTTGCCGGTGTTTACAACGAATTCCTTCTGAAGGGAAACAATGATTCGAATTCTGTGGACAGAAAGCCTTTGGATTTAATGATACAAAATATGTTTATGTACTCGAATTCAATGATTTTCAATTTGATTATTATCCTAGTGGTAAGCCAGGTCTCGGAAATTCCAAGATTCATGAGTCACGTGATATTTACAGAACCAAAAATGGCATTCGTTTTATTCAACACTACTTTTTTAGGACTAATGACGAGTCTATTTCTTAAGAATTTAGACTCAGTGTTCCGAACTTTTGGTGCAGTGTTCCAGATCATTTTTACAGCAATTTTGAGTTACCTTTTATTAAGCATAAACATTAACTTTCTTACTTTAATTTCCATTGTAGCCGTAATAAATGCATTGATCCTTTATGTTAAAAATCCTGTTATTATTAATACTATTGATAGCTCTGAAGAGAACTCAAATGTTTTGAAAGAAAAACTTCTGACAATTAGTGAATCAAATGATGAAAATGTTTGATAAAAATGTTTTGAAAATAATTTATTGATTTTTTAAAATTCGAATTTAAATTTCAAACTAATTATTACAAAAAAATTATTGAATAAAATAAACAAGAAAATTTTACACGAATTTCCTTTACGTAATATACACTGAATATCATGAAATGCCGACTATAGCTAATGCTAACCCTATGGAAGCAAAGTGCAATACAGTTAAGATTATTTAGAGAAAACAATACAATAACTGGTTCACTATTTCAACAAAAATTCAATAAAATAGGATGAGGGATGCCAAGGGGGGAGGGGGATTTTGGCCTCTCACCCCCAGAGTGAAATTTTGACAAATTTTGGCACCCACTCATAGAATTTTACAAAATATAACATTACAGATATACCCCCTTGTTGACGAGCTAAGGGAGAGGAGAAATTTTTATATTTTATCTTGGTCCCTCTTTATATTTTTTTCGTTCATAACTTTTTTTTTTTTGCTTAAAAAGCCTAATTTGCCAAATACGCTTATTTCTATTTAAAAAAATGTGTTTTAGCTGCTTTTGAAAAACTATCCCCTAGACCCCACTTAAAATTTTTGTTGTTGTTAAAAAACTACTCCCTAGATCCCCTTAGAGCTGTCAAGCTTGGGCATCCCTGCATAAGATAATGATTTATATAATTGAAAATTTCAATTTAAAGTCAGTTTATTTGAAAATATTGAATAAATTGATCAAAAGAGCCTAAACTGTATCTCAATTTGTATATCAGTCGGCATTTCATGATATTCAATGTATAAAATATATATAAATAAAATTAAGTTAAAATTTTGGCAAGATAAGTAATTACTAATTAGCCAGTGAACGATAGTTAATAATAAAATTGTTTATCTCATTATTGAAATTTATTCGGAAATTCTAAAATCAGTCATATGCTTATATTTATAATTTGTTCTAGAGACTAATTATTGTCCTTAAAACCTAACTTACAGTTTTGATTTTTCATAATAATTTTGGTTTTTATTTCAAGCAAACTAGCTTTCAGTCATCTAGATGATTTAAAGAGCATGATAAAAGCATGATAGAAATACAATGGTCTGAAATTATTCAAGATAAATTAATAAAAAATGGAATAAATAACTATTGCCTCACTTCATAGAATATAAAGTAATTGATTGTAAACATTACCCAGCACCAAAAGTCAACTTTTTTTCTGAGCCACTCTCTCACTAAATGAGCTCAACTGGATAAAATAAAATGAATGTTTTTTCGCAGAATAGTCACTGAAGCGGTCGTCGATATAATGAATAGAAAACATGAGCCAAACACTAGAAAATAATATGAGAAAATGATCCTGATCACTTTCTAAGAAAGATGAGAGTGAAAGACTTATAAAAGTAACTAAGATATTAGAAAATCCTAATTAGGTGAGTGTAGTATGTTATGGAGGTACTGTGCATTACTGTTGAGTAATTATGTTTTCTCGATTTTCATGTATATGTATATGTATTGTATTAATTATATTCCATTTTATATTAAAATTGAATATTAATTAAAATTTCAATCAAAGCGAAGACATATTCAGTCATATATTTTATAACAATTTTAATATAAATCTTATTTAAAATGAATTTAAATTTAATGAAAATTTCATTTCATTTGAGTATATTTTCATTTCTGACAATTGCTCTATCAATCAGTGAATCCAATGCTAAAGATATTGATCAGAACAGTACAACACCCGTTCCCATAGACTTTGCGAACACTACGAAAGGGCTGAGTAAAAGACACGAATGGGAGGACTGCCATAATTTCAACTATTCCTGTGAAGAATGTGTCAAATACTCGCAATGTCACTACTGTTCATTGGACAGCACTTGCAATAAATACCATCGAAGGTCAGGTCGCTGGTACTACCGGTGCAAAGACCTGTCGCACATGTATTGGAAGACCTGCGACATGAATCTGAAGACTCTCCTGGTTGTGTGGTGTACAATAATTGTTTCTGTACTCATTATAACTGGCCTTTTCGTGCACATCGGCTGCTCATATGTGCAGAGCGCAAGAAATCGTCAGATCCGATGGGAACGGAGCAGATCGGAACAGTTGGCTACTCTCGAATTGAGAAGAGCTCAGAAATGGCAGCGAAAGCAACAGTTATCCGACAAATACTGTCCTAATATTTCAAAAGACAAGAGTTATGTTCGCTTCGAGTGATTCAAAAGAATTGTTATTAAAATATTTTTGAATAAATATTTATTTGGAATTACTTTCAAGATAGTTATTAACTTGGAATAAATTATTCCCCTCGAATGCAAACGAACTTCTTGTTATTTTCCACAGGACAATTAGTTGACCTGATACATTAGGTATAATTACATTAACTTTGTTTAAAAAATTAAAGCAATGAAAACTTGAATAACAACTCAACCTATAAATTGATTCCTCAGTGAGGGCTCAGAATAAAAAAAGCATAAATAAGGAAATTGAAAGTTAACTGAACTGTTAGTCCTGTTATTATCAAAATTAGATCATCGGAACAGAACAGACCTCTCAGTCCTCTCCTCAAAAGTGCGATCACTTTCCTATCGATTTTAAAGAAGTGCTTTATTTTTGATAATAAGACCAAAAAAATTTGTTTTCGCTGAAAAAAATGTTTTTAAAAATTATTTTATATTTGATGCCATTTATCGTAAACTGTGTTTTATGTGACAACTCGAGTAGTAATCAATGGAGTGGTAATCCATTCAATGAGAGGTCTTTCATCGTATATCGACCTCAAACCCAAGTGCTTGAGAATAGAGGTCAGGAAAAGCCTGGAGTATGTCCTATAACCCGAACAGCACCTGGTTTTAAGAGTTTTCAGCAGGTATGTAGACCACGGATGGCCAAGCTAGACGGCTCTAGAGTTCTCTCTAGGGAGGGGGTCTTGTCCGGTGTAAGATCAAAAAAATTCTAGAGGGAGATCAGAACTCATAGGATATGAATAACAATTTTTCGACTCTAGAAGGGGTCGACCCTCCCCTTTGGCCATCCCTGATGTAGATATAACATTGGGCTTAAATATGTAACTTTGCAAATTTCACCATAAACAGTATGAAGGTCTATGGTTCAAGAGATGGAGAAGTCGGGTCAGGGAAGACGAACCATTTTTCAAGTGCTCTTACATACACTATACCTTAGAAGGAAATCAGCAAATTTTTATTATGGACAATTTGCAAAATAATGTGTAAATTAAGATACCCTTTCACGTTAAGATGAAAATCGTGCTCAATTATCATTTAAATTCATTTTTCATTCAATTATCAATGTTCTAGAACAGAGGAATGGAGGCGCCAGAATGCTACAGCTGTTCTTTTGGATAACACTCAAGCATCTTGGACAAGCACTTTGCAAAGTATTTAAAATGATGTCAAACAGAGTAAAATGTACTTGAACAAACTTATTTATGATTTAGGCGGGGCCTCATTCGAGACACACCTCCTTTATTTTGATGGAGAGCTGGGCATTTCACTACTGTATAGCTGCTCTAACACTAGGAATGGACACAATGGTAGAATGTCATTTTAAACTTGCAAGAACTTTCAAATTCAAGTTATGAATTGTCGCACAGGTATTGCAAACATCTACACGAGAGCGCCAGACACTCCTCTGACCAAAATAATGCTCAACTATTTGTACGACATTTACTTCCAAAACGGCATTTATGATGTGCTACCCATGCATGGGGTCAGTCAGGACAGTTGTATGCCGACCAACACAATAAATGCACAGAATAGAAGACCTATAAAAAGAGTGAATGAGTTGGGAAATAAAAATATTTATAACGACTGAAGTCATGTAATTAGAGCTACAGTCGAATCAGATTTACATTAAATTAGTAATTAATTTACTCGTTAATTGTTATGAATTACATTCAAATCATTGATAATCGACTAAATATTTGAAATCATTTTTTATTAATTTTTTTTTAAAAATTTGACTCAATTTATATTTAGTCGCAATTCTATAATGCATTAAATCTTTTGTTGATTTTTAATTGTTTTTACAATTTATCTTTGAATTCAATGAAGAACTTAAATGTCTTCGATGTCATCGTATATAATAATAAAACGAAGGCATATGAAACATTCAAATGTGGTGTTAATGCAGGTATGCAGGTGGATCAGGATGCTATTCAAGAACTAGCAGATGCTGGGTATCAATAATTGAATAGAAGACTCAAATTTTCAAAATTATTATGAAATCAATTCTAAATTTTAATATTTCTATTATTTCTAATGAATCTAAAATAGAATTTAACAAAATTTATATCTGAATTAAAATAATTTTTCAAATTTATAGTTAACTAGCCTATTTTTGATAACCGGAGCTATTAATCAAGTTAATGCGTTTCTTTCTCAAATGCAGAAATCTATATGAGCTAGGAAAAAAGTAATAGATTGATTGTATGCATTGTCTAAATATACTAATACTAGCTCAATTATTATAGCTAGTTGTTTCGTGGTTTAGAGAAAAAAACTGTAATATAATTTAATAAAACAATGAGGAGTTGTTGAAGAAGTGCTGTAATAACTGATTTGAATGCAAATCCTAACTGTTATGTGAGCGCATTGTTTGACAACATTTGAATAATGACTCAATAGTGTCACTAAATACACAATGCTATCAATCAAATGGATAACCAATCAGAACACACAGTGAAGCAAGAAAACTTGTAAATAATGTTTTTAAATCTATTATTGATTAATTTCATTACAAAAGAGATGAAATTAAATTATATATAAAATATTTTAATTAAAAACTTTGTATTTATCAGTATTTAAAAGAAAATCAAAATAATAATTATTTTATAAAATGTACTAGATTTTAAATTTTAAATAAATAACAATTCTTTATCATTTGAAATATGCCCAGCATCTCCAAGCATAAGATAGAGAAGACTCAGAGAATCCACTGCAACTTTTGAATTGCTTGCTCATTCCACCAGAACAGCCTTGGCTTCCGGTAAATCCTGGTGCATCTATGATAAAAGGTATCATGCAAATATTAACCAGAACAAAGTAACAAATTTTACCCTCACTTCTGATTTTAGTATATTATTAACATTTGAATAAAACCTAAAGCAATTTATTTGGACCTAGATGATTATGTACAAAGTAAATACTTACATATATTACAAACGCTTTCAAATTTAGCCCACCCACCAACAAATGCCTTGTTGAGTGCAGCCGTGCTCTTAAAACAAGCGTCACATTGCTCCTGGTCCTTAGGACTGTCGCAATTAGGTGGACATACAGATTTTTTAAAAACTACCCAGCATCTCTGTGATCTAAACCAGAATTCTGCCTTGTCGAATCCAATACAATCCTTGAATAGTCTGCTCGCTTTAGGATTACAATTGTTATCATGGAGTTTTGGCCCATCTAGGAAAGAAAGAGGCTAGTAAAACTTTTTCATTAAATTCTATAAAGAGTCTCATTTGAAAATGCTCTAGCCTTTATTTATCAATCAAAGACATTGTATAAGTTAATTAATGTCAGAGTAAAATTAAGAAGTTTTCTTTCAAATAGCCAAGGAGACTAATTTTAAAATGTTCCGTATTGTTTAAACTTTACAATTAGAAAAAAATGAATTCTTCACTTATTTGACAATGATCATCTTGAACTGAGTAGCGGCCTCCCGCGAATGATTCATCTAGGTCACCAGCGCTCTTTATGCATTGTTGACATTCATCTTCAGTAAGAGGAAACTCACAATTCGATGGACAGCCATAAGAAGGGCTCATAATAATCGATAATATTAGTCCTGAATATAAAACGAATTTCATTCTTAAAGCAATAGTCAGTAAAATAATAATTTAAAATAATTATGATTTCAATATATAATTCGTTTTCAATTTATGTAAATTCTATGCGCTCTTACTGTTAGCTAAAAATACATTCCTCTAAATACTTGTCATACAGCCATCTGTCAACTTTTGTCAATCTGTTAGATGGTGGCACACGGAGATGTGCATGTTATGAAAAATTGGTGTATCATCACTGATGGTCAAGTTTCGCCAACTCAGGCCTTCTAGCTCAAATTCAAGGGTAGGACAGAGTATTTTAGCTGGTGCTAACAGCTAAAAATCAAAAGGGGAGTAAAAATTTGGGGTTCTGATGGAGGTAATGGTAATGATAATAATTGCTATAATAATATTCTAATTTAAATGATCAAGATATAAAAATTTAATTTACTTATTTTAAGATTTTATTTTATTAAAATTAAAATTTAAGTGCAATTTTCAAAACAACTCATTTATAAATAGATTGCAAAGAGCTTGAACTTGTTATTTTTATCGAAAATAGGCCCAACATTTAAGATTCTCCGAGGATGAAGAATAAGAGGCTACTGGCTCAGCGAATCCACTGCAGTTCTTGAATTGCCTAGACACCCCGTCATTACAAGCTTTGCTTTCGTTTAGTCCAGGTGCATCTAGAAAAAGGTAGCAGGTTAATGAGACTCATTTGTTTCAAATCCATAAACCATTGATTGGCTGTTTTTCTTATTAGTTGAGGCAAACATCAAGAGTAAATTCTTACGTATCTTGCAAACGCTATTTTCAAATGAAGTCAAGCCATTCGCAAATGACATGTCGTGAACGGAAGTGCTCTTCAAACACAGTTCACATTGTGGCTGATCTTTAGGACTGTCGCAGTTAGGAGGACAGACAGCTTTTTTAAAAACCACCCAGCATCTCTGTGACCATAAATAGAAGTCTGCTTTGCTGAATCCATAACAATCTTTGAACATCCTGTTTACTTTAGAATTACAATTATTTTGATGAAGTTTTGGTCCATCTAAATCAAAAACAACCATGTAAAGTTTTTAAAATGAATTTTTTGTAACTAAAAGAGTTAATTTGAAAATTGTTCTAGTTAATAAATTAAATTGAAATCTAATCATAAAAGCAACTAGCATGAATGAATAAGAATTATCAAAAGGATTATCATGCTTAAAAGCAAAATCAAATGTAGGTATTACGTATTTGACATTCTTCATTTTTGAACGAGGCTTGCCCTCCAGAGAATGCGGTTTCTTGGTCACCGGAGCTCTTCAAACATTGTTGACACTCGGCTTCAGTTCGGGGATAATCGCAATCCGATGGACAGCTATAAGAAGAGTTTATAATAATCATTAAAACCAAAGCTGAATATAAAATTGATTTCATTTTTAGAGTAATATTTAATAGAAAATAATTTCAATTACTGATCAGAGTTTGATTTTTGCAAATTCTGAGCTCTTTTTTCGGTTGAAAACGTATTTCTAGTAATATATGTCATATAAAACCATTTGTCAACTTTTGTCACTCAATTTGTTTAGAAGACTTGCAAATGTGCAAGAAAGAAAATGACAAGGACTTTGTAAATTTTCATTTAGCCTAGAACAACTTCAGGTTCTGGTAAAACAATTGGTAATTAATAGATGTCCGAGAATAGATTATAAAAATTTTAAAGGTCTCGCGCCCCTTGTATTTTGGATCAACCTGAACAAATTTTACTTAAACTTATAGTCTAGACACTATTTAATGATATCATCACCAAATC
>JAQGCS010002219.1:0-10794 GCA_034702105.1 Fuscozetes fuscipes
ATGAGCCAGCAGTAAACACAACCACTGGAGTAATGTTTAAGCTTCACACGCTTGGTCTCATTGCGTATCAAAACAACATAACAAAACGCTGCGAATGCCTAACTTACTCCAGCAAAAATGTAACCCATTTTACACTTTGCATAACATAACGGTGAAAAACACTGTATGTCATATTCAGGTTTGTGCAAGGAAGTATACCTTTTACCCCCATTTTTGGCCCTCTCCCTCTGATAAGAGAGGCGGAAAATTTTATCAAACACTTCCTTTAATTTTTTAGCCATTAAATTAGTTTTCCAAGCTATATCTCCTTTAATTTTTGATACGAGGAACCCTCTAAGGTCATCAACCTTGCGCACCCCTTTTTCATGTTTTAATCAATAACTATTTGCGGCTTTGAATTCGAGGAAATATTTTGGTCAACAAATTTTCTATACTGTAAATAATGAATGACCCGGAAGATCTGTGAGTTGAGAATTTGACATTGATATCAAGGCTATCCTTAAAGAAACTCAACTTACAAACAATTGGAAAATGATAGCCTTCGAGTTCTATAACTTTGAAACTTTGAAAAATGATTATATACATAATATTACAAATTGGAAGTTCTTATATTAGATAGTTCAAATTTTGAAAAAATCATAATATTTAATATCGAAATAAAAGAAGTGTTTTGAATATAAAAATAGTAATTAATTTGAATGTATTTAATAGATATAAATGCAATTACAGTAAAACCTCCACACAAGAGAATCATCGGTGACAAAAGGTCTTTTACCTCAATGAAAATTTATTTTAATGAGAATTGAAATTACATAAACACATCCAAAATTCCCACCCTATCAAAATACCCACCATATTCATATGGTTGGGATTTTGATAGGGTGGGAATTTTGATAGGATGGGAATTTTAGCAGCATGCCGAAATTACATGCTAAACAATCATTTGGTTGTATCTTTAACTTAACCAGAATTTATCTTATATTATCTTATTGTGGTCAATAAGAAGTTTGAATGTATTAATAGTATCTTAATATTATCTCATTTCTTATCGATTCAAAAATCAATTTGTTTAAGTCTTGAACTTTCTTTTGGTGTGAAGTATTGTGAAATGGGTCAATATGGAACACATTTATAACACATTGATAACACTGGTCCTCTATATTGGCCACACTGTGAGAGTGTGGATCACTTAATTAATTTATTTTATTAATTGATTTTAAGCCAAAATTAAAGCAAACAAAAGTGAATTTTTAAAACTTTAATTAAAGTTTGAAAACGATATCGATTTGTATTTGTCTTTAATAGAAATTTACTATTTGTTCGATAAATGAATATTTGTTTGTCTGAATCGGGCGTCGATCACAGTGTGATCAGCAAAAGGCGGCGTTACTTCAGTGCCGGTGCTTCTCATATTAGACATTCAAAACTTATCTAAGCAAAGCAAAGTCTATCGATCGAATGTAAAATAACAAGGAAATATTATTAATGATTCAGTTTCAAAGAAAGTTAATAAAATTTATATAACCATTTATGACATTTTACTTATAATAACTTAAAAGTGATTGATCACATGTATATTTACTATCGAGGATTTTATGCTTGCTTTAGTATTTGTAGATTTAATTTGTTTTTTCAAGAATATCAATATAGAGGCAAATATAACAATAGTTTCTTTGGTGAAAAATATTGATTTATTGTGATATACAACAAACACTTTTCTAAATGAATTTGACTTCAAATTATTGTAAGTCAGCCGCGAATTATACATCACTTCAATATTTGAGCAATGATTTCATGAGTCGGCAAAATGTAAGGTAAGATATTTTTTCGATAAATCAATATTTGACTGCATTTCAAAGTTCTTTATTTTAATAATAATTTTTGATTAATTGGAAGAATATTCTGATTTAATATTCAGTTCAATTAAGTTTAAAAAGTTAATTTAATATATTCTTGGCAACTTTTAGCCAAGCACGATTTTAAATTCAAGTGTAATTCAATTAACCTTATTAGAATTGCAATTATTTAAATACAAACTTTAATTATATTCTAAACTTTTTATTAGTTTTATTTAAAATAATCGAATATAATCTGATAATTGAACAAAATATAAAAATATATGATTTATTGCGAATGAGCTCAACCTCACTAACACTCACTACAGTATAACTTCTCTATTTTGAATTTTAGGTTCTTATATTCTTATATGATATCTTATATGATATCTGCCTCTTGTGTACCCTTTTTATTACCCTCATTTGGAAGAACCCCCATAGCACTAACGTTCCAAAATATCTCTCTGTTGTGTACTTCCCATGTTGTGTTAGGTGACTTCATAAGCAGGGGTGGCTAAGGGGGATCGACGAATTATCCCCCCTAGAGCCGAAAATTTGTCATTATCCCCAATAATTATCCCCGAGGCGGCAAACTCAAAAAATCACCCTCTAGATTCCCTCTAGAAATTTTTTTAAAAATCACCCCCCAAATTCCCCCTCCAGAGCCGTCGACCTTGGCCATCCCTGCTTCATAACCAAGCTCAAATTTTGTTTTCCAGACATAAATTTTTGCTGCTAAAAAAATGAAGTTTTCTTAGTTTCAGAATATTTTGAAAGATTAAAAATATGGTTTCAATGAAATAAAATGTTTCCTTTATTTTAATTAATTAATTATTTTTATTAAATGCAAACATTAAACTGCGATAAAGTTATGAATAAAAATACAATTAAATCATTTGAATAAAATTATTTGTTTTAAAACATAGTGAAACAACTGATAAAATAGAATTTCAGCCAAAATTAGATATGAATGATATGTAAGAATCAAATTTAAATAAAATTACTATTAATACAATACCATATCATTTCTGCGTATTAGTGACCTTTAACAATTATTAAAAGTGTCCAAATATAAAGAATAACAAGGAATAGAATACATTCTTCAAATTATCAGGTGAATCACAACTGGGAAGTTAGACTGTAATAAGAATTAGCATAAAAAAGGTATAATGTGTTCTTGACTTTGATTAAAAGCATTGGATATTCAAAATTATTATTAATAAATGAAAAATAAGTTTTTAGAGTTCCGACCGTTTTATTAACATTTTGTTAACATTAGAGAAGAGAATACCTTTGCATTTGATATGCAATCGATTTATAACACATTTTAGTAATTCATTTATTGGCCAACATTTGACACAATCGTAAAAAATAATATACAAAATGTTTATTATTTCAGACCTTATTTGTCGACTCAATAATTGATGTCTCATTTCAAGCGAAAAGAATTCAAGAAATAGTGAAACTGATTGATGAAAATGATTGTGTGATTGAAGGACGGAATAAATGGTGTGATTTAGTCTAAACAAAGCATAACTTTTCCACAATTTATTTATTTAACGACACATTCGTTTGTGAATTGTTTTGAGTTTATTATTAATATATGGAAACAAGTTTTGCAAAACTTATTCTGCTTTTGGTTCACAACTGATTCAGTACTCGTCGACCTAATATCGGTGTATATAATGAACTGGTTTAGATTCCTCAACGCCAGTTCACAAGTGGTGTCTTTCACAACATTATCTTAAATATTATTGTTTAACATCAAGAAAATTGACTCAAATTTTAGTGAAAAATAGTTTACACTTGGAATGAACATGAGATGAAAGGGAAGGCCTTTCTGTTGCTAGCAATAATTCACGTCTCTTTCTGCGAATTTGAAGGTGCCATCAACAATGTGTACCAAGGTGAGTGTTTGTATAAGTCTTAAAAGTTAAAGGATAATGGGATAAACAGGATAAATGAAGTTTTTCACAAAGAGTGATCAATCATTTACTCATTTTTTTATCGAAATTATTTACTCAATAGTTGGAAATGAGAGCGAAATCTGTTCCCAAATCGGAATCGAAGAGAATGCAGTCCTTAATAGCTGTGGTTTTTGTACTGAAGGCGATACCGGTTTAAACCCTAATTATGGGTTTGATTGCAATAATATTTGTAACGGACAGTCCTATTTAGACTGCAATAATCAGTGTAATGGCAACTCTTTCATTGATGTGTGCACGGGAACCTGTATCAGTAAGAGAATTCCTCTTTAGTTCAAATAAGTTTATGGTATAACTATAACTTGCTAATTTCTAAGAACTTTTTTATAATCATTATGGAAAAACCATTTCATTGAATTAAATGAATTGCTATTCAAAGTGACACTCAATTAATTATATATTTTTTATTTTCGGAAATTTTTTACTTCAGAGTCTTCAGAGAATCTGACTCTTTATGCGAACAGAGACTGCAGAGGAATGTGCTTGAGTTCAGTGATTGACTCAAATAGATATGTGAAGAATGAGTGTGGTCAATGTCAATTGGTCTGTGATGAAGATCAACAACAATGTGACAATTTTTGTGACTTTAATCAAACTGAAGCGCCAGTCATTTGTGGCAATGATATTGAAGACAGTGATCCCAAGAGTTTAACTTACAAATCATGTAATGAGTGCACACAACATAACACTATTGGTTGTTCCTGTCGTCTGTAAGTCTGAAATAACTTTTTATACGGAATATTCTGTAATCATTTTTATTACTCTAAAACTAACAAATAAATTAAACTTGTTTTTTTGTATATGATTAGCAAGCTTGCTTATATAAATGATAACAGGATAATTATATAATTCGGTCAATTTGAACCTTTTACAGATTTATATGTTGCATCACCGCCTACTTTAATTAATGCAAATGCAATTGAAAATGATGAATGCAAAATAACTTTTCAAATATTATATACTATACTAATTACTAATTATATTTACCATAAAATAAAACATAAAAGAGTCGAATAAATATTTATGGAATTTAGAGATTGTTATCACAGCAAAGATTATATCACTTTATATCACATTTCCTTAAATTCCATTAAAACCTTTGAATATCACTTTCACCACAAAAAAGACTGAAACAAATAAATGAAAATTAATTAGTTGACATTTTCTTCAAAAGAGATCCGGCTCTTTGTGGATGCAATAGTTCTAATGACTGTTATTACATCTCATCAATCGATCCAAATGTTGTGCCCACAAATACACCTATCAATGTGAGCGATGAATAGTAAATGAAAATATACATGATACATCTATCTTTTCTTAAGATTTTTGTTTCTGGATATTTCAATGGATTAGTCAGGGACATTCAGTGCCATCTTATTAAACAAAGAGACGGAACAGAGCTTTTATTTGAGGCCAAATTATTGAATACAACTTCAATGGAATGTAACATAAATCTAACCCAAGGTTTTCATAAAATACAATTCATTTCAAATTAATATTAATTGACTAAAATTTCATTGAATTAATAGCCGGAGAGTATGTGTTTGGTCTACACTCAGCGCTATTGAATAAATCCTACAATTATTTGAATTTTTCTGCTTATGACGCTGATCTAGGTAATTTAGTATTAATTTATTTTTCATTTAACTAGTTTCAGGATAAAACATTTAATTGAAATAATTCACTCTATTTTCCTAGTTATTCATAAATACGGTAATTAATGAGAAATTTAATTAATTTCATTTTAATTCAATAGTTTTCTTCTCAAATATGAATCCAAAGAAGATTTTGACCACAAGTTTCAAGAATTCAATTGAATTAATGTTTGACTCTCAAAATCAAATCACTTTTAACTTCAAAACTCTATTAAAATGTAAAATAGTATATAATTGGAAACAAATTGTAGTGAACAGCAATAATGGGAACAGTTGTGTTATACCATCCTCTGAGAGTCACTCTAAGTCTCAACAAATAGTCGTAATCCCGACTTTCGATGGCATTCATTCGGTTTCAAATCCATTAAATTTCTCACTAAAAATAATATCTCCATTTCCTCGATTTGTAAACGAGCTCTGTTTTATATCAGAGAACGGTCTTAATATAATCCTGGCCTTCGAAAGACCGGTTAACATATTTGCCCCAAAAACTATGTTCGCACAAGAAGTTTGTGATCACTATTTAACAAATTCTACACTAAATAGACTAAAATTTTTTGGATTAAATTACTGCAAGTGGTTGACCACAACTCAATTGTTGATTACATTGAATTATTCAATAGATGTTAATTTTATTGAGATCTCCATAAGAGAGCAGACCATCAAAGAATTGGGTCAATCAATAGCTGAGACAAATACAAAAGATATCGAACTAATTGTTAAAAAGAGAATCAGTAATCGCTTCTATGATATCGAACCACAAATCCTATTGAGAGGACCGACACTTATTCCAATTTGCGGTCCTTTTAGTCTTTCCGCTTATTTCTATTCGCCTAAGGGTTCGACTAATGTAGTGTTCAAGTGGTCGGTTACAACACTACCCCTTCGTAATGATCTGATCAGTGATAAACTCTTCAAAATTATTGATTCGAATAATAAAACGAGTCTTTTATTATTGGGTGAAATGTTTTCATTGGAAGCGATATCATATAAATTGACAATAAGTGCACTCTTTGACGACAGAACAGCCATCGAAGCCTCTCATCAATTGTTAAGAAGTAGGGAATTGCTACCAATCGTAACAATATTCCCAACACCGCAACCAAATCAACACTGGCTATACTCTCACAACAGGTAAGAACTTGTAATCAATTTTAAAACAGGGTTTTTACTACATTATTAACGATATTAATAAAAATAGATAATAAATAAAATTTATGAACAGATCATTTTTTCTCTCAACCAGTTAAAAAAGTTATTTCATTTGTTGATGACTTAAATAATAGTTTATTGAGAGCTCATAAAACATTCATAGGATTGTGTGTTGAACTCTCATTATATTTTTGTTAGCTTTAATGGTTAAGATTTCTTCTTTATATGGAACAATCTTTTTTATATTTGGGAACTATTCCAGTTTATTCTGGAGAATTTGGAAAATATTTTCCTATTTGAGTATTCAAAGATTTACACGAAAATTATCAATTTAATCAAATAATATAATCTATAGTAAACTTGCATTTATTCAAATATTTCAGTCAAACGCTTTACAGTGAAGTATCGATAGCGACATGTATTGCAAATCCCGAACCCTTGACTTATAACTGGAAGACAAACAATGCAGAAATGAAATTCAATTTCCAGAACATTACTTCAGCCGACTATCAAATCGATTATTCAAAATATTCGAATCAAATGACAACTTATGAAATAAATGTAAAAATGGGTAATCAGTCGGTTATGAGTACGGCATCACTAACTCAGTACCCGATCTCATCGGAAGATATAATAGACCTCTCAAACCATATTACAGTGCTATCAATTGGGCAAAACAGTGGAAAATTCAAAATATCTGCCACTTTGCTAGACACAACTAAATCAAATTCGATAGGATATCTTTGGAGCTGTCATTATGCTGATTCTCAACAACCCTGTGCTCTATATTCTAATCCGAGACAATTATTGATATCAAGAAATATTCAAAACAGAAAGGAGTTAGTTCTTAACTCTGAGTCATTAAAATTAAGTGAACATAAGTTTGGATTACAAGCGATCGACACAAACGGCAATACTTCACAAATATTAAATTCATATACAATTGTAAGAGTTTTCGAAGGAAACGCTCCACAAGTCTTCATTGACTCTATTTATGTCAGAGTAGATAATAATAATATTGGACTCACTTTCAATAGGAATCAGTCAAATGTCATATCAGTGCCATCAATGACCAGATTAGTCATCAGAGGATTTGTCAGAAAATTAAATCAATTGGATTTAATTGAATGGCATTTATCGCAATCATTATTTCAGTTGAGTTGGAATAACATAATCACCAAAAATGGAATCATAAGTGAACTTCACTTATACCCAGGTTAGTTTTATAGATTTTAATTTATTTAATATAACATTTTTTGGAAAGAATTGATCAGAATTTGAAAAAAGAGAAATTTGCTAAAAATGACATAGTATTCAAATTCTACTTATTTACGACGCTTGAATGGATCATCAGAAGTGGTGTGGCGGCTACTCCTGTAGTCTGATATGGCACTGTTAAGTGTATCCATTTCTTCTGAGTCTCCATAGTCTTCTAAACTTGGCATTACCCTAGCATAATTTGTTGCGCGAGGTATCCCTGGATAAATAAGCCCTAGATTTTGAAGCTGGACTCGAGCTCTGGAAGTGGATCTTTGAGCAGTAGTAGGAGTACTGAAACCAGTAGAGCAATGTGTGGATCGCATTCCACTTCTTTTCATCCATTCGGCGATTTCGACTCCAATGTAAATGAATGTCCAGTCGTTTTGCTGCTCATGAGTTTTGATGATATGCCTCACGTTTTCTAAAGTCGTGTTCACAGAAGAGTTTTCTTCGCCGTCAGTCATAATCACACAAATGGCGCGCTCTTCGGGAGTCTTCTCCCCGTCCATTATTTGAACGCATTTTGCGATCGCGTCATACAAAGCAGTGCAGGCATTTGGATGATAATTATTTTGTGTAAGTGGCGTCACTTCTTCGAGTGGTATTCCGCTGTAAACCACTGTCACAGTTGAGTTGAATTTGACCATAAATAGTCGGGCGCTGTCATCTTTGATCGTCTTTTGGGTTTCTATGAACTTGTTAAAACCATTTATGACTTCCATTTGACGGCACCACATACTTGAGCTCTCATCCAATACTATTCCGATCAAAGTCTTCATTCTTTTCTATTGAAATAAACCATTATTTTAGATTAAAATATTGAAAATCAAATTAAATTACAGATCAAATATCACCGTTTGCTTCCTATAATATATCGTTGAAGGCGTGCAATGGTAAAGATGTATGCAGTCAAGTGGACAGACAATTGAGTGCTGAACCTGTGGTCAGTCAATGCGTTCTCACTATTCAGACAAATGAAAAGACAGATCAGGTATTGAATGAGCTTTTATTTGAGTATTTGAAAAATAGTTGAATATTATTCGCGTGAGTTTAACACATATTCATATATCGTTGAAATTTCGATAAATTAATGAAAACTGAGACAACATATGAGTTCAATACTAAAGTTCAAGAGTTTATTTCCACTCACTTTTCGTTTGATTTTATAGATTGCATTCACAACAGATCGATGTAATGTTCCGATGACTCGTTTGCCTCTCACCTATCAATTATTTGCCACCACTGATAACAATCAAATGACACCTTTGACTGGCCCTCAGTTTTCATCGATTATTGTTTTAAATTCGGTTCAACTGATTGCGAACGGAACGTCCTATTATTCTGTACAAGTTTGTGACAGATATGCCTTCTGTCAAACCATTAATACAACCTTTGATTTTGAGATCAAATCGACTCAATATGAAAATGAAAGTCAAATAATCGATAATCTAATCAAAAGATCTCAGAAATATTCCTCATTTGACCCGATCTCAGCTCTAATACTATTGAAAGGTCTGATGATTGACCAGAAATTGAGTAATGAATTGAAAGCTCAATATCTGAGACAAATATCGCCGGAAATGATAAAACACAAGGGTCAACTAACATATATTTATCACACTTTTGGTGATATATTTCAAAAAACCAAAGATTTTAATATAAAAAATGATTTAATTGAAAGCATTAAACAAATATCAGGAAATACAAGAATTTGTGCGGATATCCACACTTTAGACAATTTATATACAAATGTCTTAAATTTCTATAGTTTTGAGAACAAACTATACTATCAATTCAATGATAGTTTTGGATATTTCAAGAAAGTCAACGAAACACAAAAATACAGCTATTTATCAAATATTAGACACATTTTTGGGAATATTATGAATTGTTGTGCGAAACAGATTCCGATCGGCAAATATGTAAAACTAGGAACGAAAGTGGAGTTACCGAATGCGGTCACACTTATAACACATCAGAGGAAGTTCTTCGAAATGCATTTGACTACAAAATTGAATGAATGGCGAAATGTGACCGCTTTCGTCAAATTCAACGATAAGAAGATTTACAAATATATGAATAAAGTATCGCAAAACCCACAGAATATTGTTCACAATAGCTTTGTTTACGCCATAACACTATTCCCCGATCAGAATCCTTTTAGATTTGATGATAAAATATACAAACTTTCGCCGATTGTCGACATATCAGTCCATTCGCCAAATAGTGGCCAACGATTAGACACTGAATTCAAAGTACAAAATATTAAAAAAGAGGACAAATTTGATTACATCGCTCTCATGAAAGTTAGTCTCACCGGTAATGAGACGTATGGCGGCACTTCTTATACCACAAAATGTCATTATTTTAATCAGAAGAGTGAAAAGTGGGAAATGGATGGTATCACCGAATTGGGTATCTCTGGTTCAAATGGTGGCTGTTTTATGACTCATCTGACAACTTTATCGTTATTCCGTGTCGTTCAACACATATCTTCTGACTATATTTTTGGTGTTTTGGTGGCTGTCCTAATGGGTGTTCTCATATTTGGAATAATGGTTGTGTTTTTCGTCCAGAAGAAGGAACAGACAATTCATTTGAAACCTATTAAACGCCAGAGTTATTCGAATTCGTATTTAAATTCATATAAAAATAGTTTTGATGACAACTATACAAAAACATATGTCTATTGACTTAATATATTTAATGAATACTATATTTTTTGTTAATATCGAGGGAATACCCAAAAAGAAACCAGTCTCTATTGCAACGTTTTAAACCCTCTGTTTCCATGTCACTTTGTAGCGTTGACTAGATGATTTTTGAATGATTAATAACATCATACAGGTCATCTTGAACATGTGGTATTAAATTTTTGTGAAATTTGATTGAATATTATAATAAAAG
>JAQGCS010002220.1:0-10790 GCA_034702105.1 Fuscozetes fuscipes
TACTATTGTTTCAATTCAATAATCTTGGTATTGGTTGTCATCGTAACCGCGAGTTCTGTCAATAAGGAGGTGAAACTTACCTACAAACTACTGGCGTCTTATAAATTAGTTTCTATAAGAACCAAAAGGAGTGTGGCCATTAATGTCAAACTAGGATTTAAGGTTTGCAATAATTTATATTTTACATAACTTTCTCAATATTCCTCACTGCATTTATGAAAGAAATGGTAGTATATAGTTTTGTTCGTCACCCACCAACCCCTTTAATTTTTACAATAAATGGAGTCCTAATACGTGCGGAGTCTTTAGAAACAGGACATACGAAGAGTACAGTAAAACCATTTACTGGAAACCTATTCAAATCAAGTAATGGGTTTGAAATTAATAAAAATATCATCTTTTTCATGGATAACCTCTATGTATTGTCTCTAAAGACTCAGCATCAAGATAGAATTAACACTTGTTTTAAAAACATTTAAAAATGGAATTATTTTTATACAGAAGAGTAAATTTGGAGAATTCTTTAATTTACAAAATTACTTATTTTTCATAGTTATTCATTGTAATAAAATAAATATGACTATAGCAGTAATTAAGGTAGGATATTTTCGAAATTTTGAACTTAAAAATCATGTAAAAGTTTTAAATACTCCAATAGAAAATATAAATTATATTTGCAAATTATTTTTATTTCATAATTATTTTTACATGAACATTTGAATTTATTTTCCTAGATCCTCAGTGTTTTCGAAAGAATTGGAATGAAGGAGAATACGATTGGATTCTCGTGTTTTAAACTATTTGTTATCAATTATTTCAAAGGATTTGAGGTTCGATTATATTAAAATTTTTTTAACTACAACAAAATAAATTTGCCAGGTCATTATGGTCTGCGTATTTGGTGTGCTCAGGATCATTCAAATGGAATTTGAAAACAATCTTTAAATATTAATAAATGTATTGTGCACATCTTGTCTTTAAATGTTATCTAGCAAAATTATGTCAAATAAAGTCTTTTTCTGAAATACAATCTTCAACTGCGACCAATAAGAAGAAAGCATGGACAAATAAAATTAAATTAAATTTTCTAAATTCACAAATATTCCAAAATTATATAATTTATTTTAATTGTTAAAATTAATTAAAAATATTTGCTAAAATTACAGCTTTTGAAAATAATTTTCTAATTTGAGAAAAATTTTGAAAAACCACCCCTACAACCCTTTAGTGCATGGTCATCGCTTGTGATAATCTATGATATTAATAAATTATTTGAAAAATACGGTTATTTTGATAATAATTAATATTAAACTTATTTGTTATTAAAATTGTTTTAAAAATAAAATTTTTTGATTCAAATTAAAAATATTTTTATTTGAAAAAACATCGAAATAAGTAATAAATTATGAGAAAACAAATGTAATTCAAATAATTATTAATAGAAAATATTATTTTCATAATTGTAACAATCGGTTCGAAGAAAACCCCAATAATTGTAAGTGCCGTTCAATATGTCATTCAAATGTGTCGGAGTAATGTTCACTGATTGGCAACGAATGAATCGATACTTTTTAATGTCAATCATTTGTGTCTCGACTTTTGTCAGTTTGTCTTATGGTTTGCACTGATTTCTGATATACAGGAAAATGAATATGATACTTCCCATACAAAATAAAGTACAGTTTTGGCTAATTATTGAAACATGTTTATTAAATGTAAAAAATGTATAAAACCTATAAATATTGTTCAAAATGCTTTCCTTCTTCACTAATTGTGTAATACAACCTATCGATGAACTCATTTTGCACATTTTGAATCATTTCGGAAGTAATTACCCCAATGGCAAATCGAATGGCTTGTTTTAGTTCGTCGATGTTTTTTGGTGCTTGTTTAAAAATTTCATTCTTAGCATAACCCCAAACAAAAAAGTCTAAAGGGGTCAGATCTGGGGATCGAGGAACCCATTCTGCCAATTGACCACCTCTACCAATCCAGCGTTGTGGAAACACATAAGATAGCCACTAGCGTGAAACTAGAGCAAAATGAGCTGGCGCTCCATCCAATAGGCACCACTTTCGATTATTTTGTCGATTTACCTGTCCATTTAGGTAAAACATTGCTTCGTCTGTAAAAATTACACGATTTATCCAATTATGATTCTCGTCAATATCGTTTAGTGACCAATTGGCAAAATCTATTCTGCGCTGGTAGTCGCTAGCTGAAAAGAAATTTTGTTAAATGGCTAAGGTTGTCCGCACTTTTACTAACGGTATAAATGTTGAAATTTGCTCAACTTATATGGCCAAAATTTTTCGAATTTAAATAAATTGAAGATTGATCTTGTGCTGACACCAGCTTTAGCTGCGATTTGAGGATAGGACTGATTAGGATTCATATTAATTTCAGCCAATATGCCACCAACTCGGCTCTCGGTAATTTTCCGTTTTGGTTGTTCTGTTTTTTTCCTTAAAACAGATCCATTATTTCTGAATTTTCGGCAGATATTCAGAATTGTCTTATGACTGGGATATCTATTCCAGTCAGGGTGGCGAGCCTTAAGAGCTTCGACTACTTGCCGCGCACTTCTTGATACATAAAGATTAACAATTTCGACTTTGATTTCAGTCGAATAAAACATTTTAAATTTGTTAAATGGTTTAATTTGTCGACACTGGTTCAGAAATACAAAACTATTTGTCTTTTCTTTTATGAATGTGTTTCTTATCATTCATTTTAAAGTCAGATTAACTTTTAATCCTTTTGTTATTGTACTGAGTCTTATGTGTATCACAAGTTTGCGCTCATAGACCTAATGCTTTGTATGGGAAGTATCGAATTCATTTCCCTGTAGACTTTCGTCAGTCAATTGGCGGACAATTGATTCAATTCAAGCAATTCTTCGTCAGAATTATCAGTATTTTCCTCAATAAATGCAATCACTTTTGTCATCACTTCTTCGAGTTTGTAATCGAAAGCGATTCTCATAATCGGTTTCAAAGAGTAATTCCAGTTTTTGAGTCGCAATAACAAAAAGTGGTCACTAATGGCCTTCAGGAGCAGAGGGGCGTCATATCTGTCCGATAGTTTACACAACTCTTCAATTAGGCACAAATCCACCGGTTTTTCACTACATCGAAAGAATGTAGAATATAGTTTTGTGCGTTACCCCGTTGGATATAAATAGTACATGCTTACCCGTTTGAACTGTTTTGAGGCAAATGTGAATCACTTCTAATGAAAAGGGGCTCAAAATTAGTGAATTCTGTTGCAATGATTCTCATTCTTATGAATTGTTTTTTAAACGTTTACTCAACACTAAAATGTTTGATTGATTTGTCACTCAATGCTTCACTTTGTGTTCTGGCATTAATTGAGTAAAGTTTCTCTCCTCTGAATGTAATCAATTGTTTTTATTCTGTTCTCAATTGAATATTTTTAACACAAAAGTATGTCCATTATACTCCTAACTATAACCAATTTTGTCCAAATTCTCATTTATTTTAATTGGGATAATTAATTGAAAATTTTTGATAATATTACAGCTTGTGAAAATAATTTTATAATTTTATAAATGTATCCTAAAATTACCTATCCACATCTTATGTTAATAAGCGATGTATAAAATTTTTATTTTGTTATATTATTTTGTATGAAATAGTTTTAAATTCAAAATAAAATAATTTAATTTATACTTGATATAATCAATAAGAAAATTGTGAAAATCCTTGCCAAAATAAATTGATTTACTTTACTTTATATAACCTATTTTTTTAAATTTTTAAAATTACAGTTTTTAATATAATTTCCTTTAGTTATTTTATTAATTTTCGAAATTGCCAGTGAATCTTTTAAGTAAATATTTTATCTTTCATGTTCTTGTACAAAAAAATAATAAAAATGTATTTTCAAGAACAAATTAAATTAGAAATTTTATGTGAAATAGTTTTAAAATACGTTTGAAATTAATTTTTCTGAAGACCAACTGTTCAAATAAGCCTGGGATGTGTTTCAGATGTACAGCACAGACCACTGCCACCAATGAGATCTTAACCAAAATTAAAAATCACCGAACTTTCCGACCCAAAATAAAGTAGTTCACTTTTTTGATAAAATTAATTTAAAAATTTTGTTAAAAGTACAGCTTTTGCTAAGTTGGTAAATTTACTTTCAAAATAGCCAGTGCAATTTCTAAGTCAATAATTTATCCTTAATTTACTTGTACAAAAATATAAAAGTATTTGCAAGTATAAATTAGATGTCAACATTAATTTTTTTCGAAATCTTCCGATAAGTATGTAGTGAAGGGTTTGATATTTGACTTTATTCATACATCGAAACATATGTATAACCCGTGAGGTTAAAGCAGTGATTAGTTGGGCTGAGTATCAAATTTAAAAACTGACTCAAATATTAAATTGTTTTAACAGTTATTAAGGTTCGAAACGGAATACAATTGACTGGAAGTCAGTAACAAAACATTTTATCGCAATCTTTGACAAATCATAAAACATTATTACAGTTTACACCGAAAAACACACTTCACTATTAAAAACAGTAATTTTGTCAAAATTATTAACTTGATTATATCAAAAAAGTTAATTAGTATATTTATGGATAGGAGAATGCTGGTGTTTGATTTTGTTGGAGCAGGCTATCATCTCTTTGATGTAAATGTTCAGTATCTTGGTTTTCAAACTCATGAGTCGCCAACGTGCAATTGTATCCAACTGATTAATTAGTCAGTAAAATATACTTGAAAAGTTTGTGTAATTTTCATAACTCTAGAATCAAATTTTCTTTAAATTCATAATCTAGATAATTTATGACTTTCCTACTGTTAAGTTTACAGTTTTCATTACGTATTTATTGAAATGCTCATAATGTGTAATAAATTGTTAAATTGACAGTGTTGGAGCTCAACTTTGATGTGTCTCAAGGTCACAGCACTGACCACTGCCACCAATGAGAGGATAGCCTGGATAGCAAACAAAATTATGATTTATTATCAAAATATCCAGTATAACAAGTTTACTTTAATATGATATAACAAATTATAAAATATTGTCATAATTAGAGTTTTTTAATTTAAATATAAGTTTGTTAGGTTCATAAATTTATTTTCAAAATTTCCAGTACATTTTCAAAAATATTTAGGGCATAGTTCAGTTCATCGAATCGTTGAAATTTGTTAACAGGGGCTAGGAACTATAATTTTTTTTATTAAAGGCATTTTATATTATAACAACAAAATGAGTCCAATTGAAAATCCAGCGCTTCTCTGACCCCGAATCGGGTATGAAGGTGGCTCAGATAAAGATTGCCACTAGGGTAATCGTCTGATATGAAGACAAAAATGGTATTTAGAATCTCCAAGATAATTGTTGACCAATTATAAAAAATCAATAATGAAATTTATTAAAAAATACTCCTTGAGTAAATTTTACAGTTTTTAATATCACAAGAAAAAGTAAGGACTTCAAAATTTACTAGATCACTACAATGAATGGCGAATAACTCCTACTTAATTTATAAATTTACTATTTATCCAGTACTATTTTAAATATTTGAATTAATGTTTTTGTTTTGGTGAGAGCACATTTATTAAAAACTTTCTTAACATTTATCTTTCAACTTTTTCCAAAATTAAATATCTTAAAAATTGTTGATAATTAAGAAGTGTTTAAAAAAGATTATTACAGTTTATACTAAATTTAAATCAAAATATTACTTTTGTATAATAAAGATGAAGTTCTACTCAACAATTAATATTGAAAGAGAAAAGATAAAAATATTCTCAAGCAATTTAAGAAAAATGATTGTGAGACTTAAATACACATTATTTCCAAGGTAATGTGGTATTAGCTTTCAGTTGTGACTCAATTTTGTGTAAAGTCTCTATCCTTTTAAGAGCTGTTTTAGCGAATTGTGACACAAATACTTTGACTGTTGGGGACGGCATACCATTGAACCCAAACTGAGTATATGGTAGTGAATAGGCGCCCATATCCTCGAACACAATCCATTCCCCTATATTCATTTCAGTCAATATAACGTCTCTTCTAATGCAGTCCGAACTATCACATGTCGGTCCCCAAAGAATACTAGAGTACACGTTTCGACATTTTTCATTTTTGTTCAGAAAAGGAACTGGTTCACATATTTTACCATGAATGTTAGCAAATGTGAATGAGCCGTGCATTCCGTCATTCAAGTGATACATAACTGTCTGAATCTTCTCGTCATTCAATTGAATTACTTTTGTTATTACTTTCGTGAATAAAGTAAACGCCGACTCACAGTAAAATCGACCTGGCTCTCCTATAATTGTCACATTTTGTTCGGGATAGAAATCAGACAGACATTTGTTAATGGCTGCAAACATATCTTCGAATTTCGTCATATTTCGAGTAATGTGTTCATAGTGATTTTTTGTAGTTCCAGGATATCCGCCCCCAATATCCAAGAGTGTTATGGAGAATCCCATACCTACTGCCATATCAAACGCTTTCCTTGAGGTTTGTATTGCCTCCAAATAGGCCTCAATGCTATGACAACCCCTTCCCGTTCCCACATGAAATGCAATTCCCATTACATTCAATTTCATATCATTCGCTCTTTTCAATAGGTTTTCCACAATTTTTAAATCAGCGCCTGATTTCACGCCAGGCTTTACATCGGAGTCCTTTTCGTTTCCTTTTATACGCAAAACGAGTTGCGCTGAGGGAAAGACTGCACTAATTTTGACCAACTCTTCCTCGTTATCGAATACGATTAAATCAATGTTTTTGTCCTTGGCAAACTTTAAAGATGTATTTGTTTTGGAAGTCTGTGCATATATCATATCTTGGGCTTTTCCACCTCTTCTTAGAATTAGTTCCATTTCAAACTAGGAAATAAATAACTTATTAGGATTTAATCGAAAAACAAAATTATATAACGATGACAATTAGTTTAACTATTTTAAACTTGTTCAGATTTGTTTAAATGTTTTCATATATTCAATTTTTGTACAAGTTAAAAAAAATAAAGTTTATTTTACCTGGCTGGCACAGTCAAATCGTAAACCTAATCCTATCATAATATCCAAGAGCAGTGGTAACCGATTGGATTTGACTGCATAGTATGGGATGACCCTGGGCATCAGTTCCAACCATTTGTGATGCTTTCGAATAACATCCTCGACATTAAACACATAAAAGGGATCATCACTTTTGAAGTCAACATTTTCTTCAATAAAATTATTGATTTCACACATTATTAAAATGTTTTAACACTTTTATTATTAAATTTTATGTGAATTGATTTCAATTCAATTTATAGGATTTTATTACGCATTTTATCTATTGATTAGATTAAAATGTGTCAGATTATTTACTTCACAGTTAATTAGTTTATTTACTAACTATTTATTAAATTCAAGGTCTTATTGAAGGGAAATATTAGATAAATGTTGATAAACAACAAAAATAGTTCAGTTAAAGAAATAATCTTGAAGAGTTTACATTTATTTTGAAAATTATAATCATTGGATTGGATCAATTAAATTGGATTCATTAAAAAATAATCACGAGGCTAATTTTATTTCAATTTATTTCAAATTTTTATTCCAATTTTATTTATATTAAAAATTTAGCATAACTTTAATAAATTATAAAAATATATTACAGTTTACATCAAAAATGTTTTTGAATTTATAAACTGTTATAAATGTTATGAAAATATTTAATTTTTTGTAAATTTTAAACAATTTATTGTAAAACATATTATTTGATTCATTTGTCGTTTAGTTAATTGAAATTTTGATAAATTTGATCACTTTGTGTGTCATTTGACACAAATTTCATTGAGAGGACAGTCACTCGTTGGCCACTCTTTGTTCGCCTGTTTGACAAAGCGTTCGGTATATGCCTTTAAAACAGCCTCTCATGAGTTTTGCAGGAAATGCAGTGACCACTGAGGCCTCCAATGAGAGGTTAGCATGATCAAACAAAATTATAAGCCAGAATCTGTTAATCCAGAATAGAGATGTTTACCTTATTTGATATAATCAATTGGTTCATTTTTATAAAATGACAGCTTATGATTATAAATTTGCTAGTGTATAATAAATTTTAGTATAAACTGTAATTAAATTTAATGATCTCTAAAATATTGACTAATTTTTTCAAATAATAAGATAGGTGTCAACAAGCTTAAAATTAAAATGTGGTCATCTCTTATTACAGTCCCTGCAGTTTACAGTCATTTTCATATTTAAATCAACAGAAAAATAACTATTAATTTCAGATTTTAAGAAAATTGAATGTTTTTTATTGAACTAATATGTCGTAAGATAAACAATCGATTGATGAGACAATTATTATTAGGCCAAGGTTGTATTTCATTTATGGAATATTTCATGACATATAATAAGTTCAGTAATGATTTGAATAACAAAGGTGATTTAGATTTTAATTAATAAGATACGTTTAATAATAAAATGACACAATTTATTTGACAAAAAGCTGTGATATTCCTATTCAAGTATATGATGAAAATACTATATATTAATATCAGGGATGGCCAAGGGGAGGGCATAAACCACTAAACACTCTCGAGTCGAAAAATGGTTTTACTCCTCCTCTAGAATTTCTCAAAATTTAACATTACAATTATACCCAGTTTCTATCGCCGTTGAGATAAGCGAGGCAGCAATTTTTTACAAATTTTTTACCTCTCTAGATTATTTTTGAAAAACTATCCGGTAGACCACTTCTATAGCCGATTTGCTTGGGCACCCCTGATTTATATTCATTTTTAGCTTTAACTTCCATGTAGTTCCAATATTGCTAATTATTATTTTAAATTTGCATATCAATAATGAGGCTTTTAATCTAGTTAATTATATTCTAATTAATGAAACACGCAAATGATATTTAATAAATAAGAATACTCCGGAATAAATTTTATTTACAACAAGCTAAAAAGATTTGTAATAAAATTGAAATCTATTAATAATTTGCAGTAATATTTGTGTAAATCATTTCAATTCCGAATAAAACTTAGTTTTTTATTAAATTTGAGCAGTATAATAAATTGTGAACATGTTAACTTGTGTTCAGATAATATATTCTTCAAATTTTTCTCAAAGGTTTATTAAATACTTGAGTGTTATATCAAAAAATGTAATTAAATATTCAATTAACAAGCAATTTGTGAATTTCATGATTTTTACTTGTTTTCTTCTACAATCACTGAACTTGACTATTCAATATTTTAAATTTACACATGTAATCCAATTAGATTTTAAAATTATGATAGCTCATCCATCAATAACTGTATGTATTGACCAAGCTAACTTTACTGAAATATCTAAACGAAACGGACAACATTTGATTTGTGATCTAAGAACTAATAATAAACTTTTCAATTGCTTTGACGGCAATAATTCAAAAGTATATTATCGAGTCAAAAGTCATTCCATTTGTTTAACATTTTTATATGATCTTGATGAACTGCTTGTCCCGGATATATATTCTATGACAAGAATATATCTATCAGATAAATTCACACATGCTGAAATCTTTTATCATCCTGCATATAATCCATCTCATTTCGAATTGACAAACAAATTTAAAGCGGTGCCATTATGGTACAGGTTCTCTTTTAAGAGGTATGTTAAAAAACAGTTGTCATCCCCTTATTCTACAGATTGTTTTGATTACAATGAAAAAGGAAACTTGATCAAATCTCAAAACCAATGCAAATTAGAATATATGAGACTCAAGGAGTTGAGAATCTGCGGACGGAATAGCTTTTGGTATCAAAACAGATATATTAAGTTTGACAATAGTTGGCAAATTTTAACGAATCAAAGTTGCTTGGTCACTGCCAATGATAGGCAATTGAATTCTGTTTGCAAAAGTGACTGCCTCGTTGAAAATTATATTATTGAAAATCAGAAACCATGGGATCCTTATACTAATATTTATTTAGATTTTTCAAATTCTCAAAGCATCAATACCTATCTTAATTACGAACCAAAAATTACCTTAACAAGCTATTTGTCTACATTTGGAGGATTGATTTCAATGTGGCTGGGCGCTAGTGTTCTATCAATTACGGAACATATATTTAAAATGAGCAGACTTAAAATAAAAATCTTCATGGAATATTTGCTAAATAAAAATGTGAAACCTTCATTAATTACAGCAATAATGACATTTTTCAAAGTATCAGTGTTAGTTATATTATTTTCTTCAATGGTTAATCAAATTTATCAACTTATAGGCGAATTTAATAATAACAATGTTATAACCATGTTAAGCCCTCAAATTAAATTAATTATGCCAAATATATTCCTTATGTTTGAACCTCAAATTGATTTAAAACTGGATGGTGATCTTAAAATATTAATTGATCTTCATCATAAATCACCGAAAGATAAAGTAATAGTTTTACTAATTCTTCACAATAATTATAGCAGGGGTGCTTAGACTGGTTGGAGTCCCTCCAACCAAAAAGTCAGGGGGTATAGGGGGTATTATTAACTCGTCAGGAAAAAACTCAAAGGGTTCCCTATTCTGGCTCTCCAAAATTTCGATGGGGGCGGGACTAGGAGATAATTTCCCAAAATATTTGAAGCTTCGCTCGACGGTAGGGGGTGCCTCAAATCGTACTACTTATATATAGTCTTATCGTTTGCCAGCAGACAACCCAGAAAAATGATACTGCACATACAATCAACTCAAAAGCGAAAGACCGTTAAACAAATCTTTATAACTTTTGACTGGGTTACCCGATTTTCAAAA
>JAQGCS010002221.1:0-10790 GCA_034702105.1 Fuscozetes fuscipes
ATCTGAGAGAGAGAGAGAGAGAGAGAGAGAGAGAGAGAACAAAATTGTTAAGTTGAAGGAAAAGAGTTGTCCAGTTGTTTAGAATAGAAAAATAAAGTCGAGTAAATGTATGTGAAAAATGCAGAGAATTTAATAAAGAGAAACATAGAGAAAGAGCAGAGGATTTGTCGTAAACTCTGGTCTGTATTTGAACTTTTATTTTATTGAACTCAATATTAAGGTCTGACTCTAAGGTTGTGTAAGTTAAACAACGTTTAATCATTGAATGAAATCCTCTTATTGTACACGAAAATGCTTTTGTTGAGCGGTTGTACTGTTGGACAGGCATTTCATTTGCAATACACCTAAAACTCAATATATATTTTAGAAGATTTGATGTCAAGTTGTGCTTCCATTGGCTTCGAGTCCACTGTTTTTAATCCGAATGATTGGAATTGAATCGAATGCGAGAAAACTTTTATAAGATATCGAAAAATGTTTGCTCTTATATGAGCTCAAAGAGTACGAGAGAAGACTCAATCAGTTGTGTCTTTAGTTACAATTGATTACTGGTTTGGACTGATTTTGACAAAAGAGCAAACATAGGCTCTGCTTCTGTCGGATTAATGGTTGCGACCCTTTAGATACTGTCCATTACTTTCAGACAAAAGTGGATACAAATTCTTCTTAAGACCACACACTCTCTCATTGTTGATCACCAGCTCTGCAGAGGTTCTCATTTAGAAAACGAATGATACAAACATTTTTCATTCGTTCAAATTATTAGTTATTAATTGCATCGAAACCCTATACTCGTATCGAAAATCCAAACATTAATTTCTTCATTTCTTTTGTTTCCCAATTCATAACTCTTTTATTCGACTCAAATATATCTATTATTTATTAATAGAAAGTAATACTAATAACAATTATTGAACTTATGATTGATTTCAAACAATTTTCTTCAAATTCACTTAAAGCCAAAAATACAGATAACAAGAAGATGTCATTTCAGCCATTAATTGATAATGGCGTCCATTCTCTTCAAGCGACAATATTTTAATCCAGTCAAACAATAAGTCCTCAAAATACTCATTTTTATTATTTTATCGATTGTTAGACACGACTTGGCTTTTAATGAAATTCGTCAAAAGCCTGTGTCGGCCAATGGCTATGTGTTGAGTCAAATGTCGAGTCATATTTCAGAGAATATTTGCAAATAATATACATTTAATATAAATCTTTTGCCATAAAAGTTGATATTATCTGCAAAAGGAATATATTTCTTATTCTCAATGATTGCGAATCCGAATAAAGAATAATAAAAGGCAGGAAATGATGTGATGGGTCGGACCGGCATCTAAGCCATAGGCCTCAAACCATTACCGATTGAATTGCAGTCAAAGATATGGCCAGACTTTTGTGCAGAGAATCAATCAAAAGAAAGTGTCAACAATTGAGAACTTTATGCTAAACATTACTCTTTTATACTCTCTTTAAGAGATAAGTATTTTCTTCTTTGAAAAGTTCACCATTTCTTTAATGATTTATTTATGCAAAAGATATGTTTGAAATATTCGAATATAAGCCATAAATGCCTTCATATCTAATGTAATATCAGAAATAATTTGTGCAAATACTCGAAGACAAATAAAAATATTTCGATTCATTGAATCCACAGAAACAGAAGAAAACGGATGAAAAGACAAATTATTTGTTATTTGCACTGCCATTCAAACGTTACATTTCACTATTCACACCATTCCTTCCAAACTCTACTTTCAAACCATTTCTTTTGCGGTCAATTCAAGCGATTGCATGAAAAGTGGTGAAAGACTTAAAGAATTTCAACCATTTTATTATTTTTATCACAATTTCTTAAGATCTTATAAAATAAGAATATTATCAATACATTTGAATTATTGATATTTGAGTGCAATGACAACCATCTCAACTAACTTTGCTTAAGCTCTCCATAATTTCTACAAAAATATTGATAAATGTATTTCTTTGACATTAAAATTCATTAAATTACGTAATCATTCATTACTTCCTGTGTTGACAAAAATCGATCGAATCGTTAAATAAAAAACAAAAATTTACTGAAAATCCATTTAAATTAGAACTCAATTTGAATAATGTGTGGCCATAAATACAATATGAACATGTAAATTCTAAAACATCACTAATTTCAAACAATTTCAATTCTCAACTAATTTTTCTTAACCATTGAAATACAGGCTGAATACCATATTCTCGGTAGTTTTCAAGCAAGACATTTTCATAAAAATATTGTTTATAATTAACTGGTATTAGTTGGTATTTAAGCTTGTTTATTCTACTTTAGATTTTCAACACCAACAAAAAATATCAATGGCTATATTTACTCAATTTTTATGATTAAAAATTTGACCTAGTCCTCTTTTTCACTTTTTCAAAGCGATGCTTTAGCACAAGCTGTATAGCTTAATGCTGGCGCTTCTGCATCACCAAATCGGCATATTTTGCCTAGTTACTTTAAATAAATACAATCTATTAAGTTCTAAATAAGTCATTTGGATATAATCAAGTGTAATTAACAGTTAATCTCTAAACTTTAACAATAAAATAATTTTTTCATCTAAATAACTGCTAGCAATGTGAAAAAAATTATGCTGTGCTTACGTTTAATCAAAGCCATCTTGATGAAAATTCCTTGCAGATGTTAATTTTTGATTAAGATCGAAAATGGAATAAATAAGCTTTAATTTATGACCAAGATCAGTTAACTTTAAACAACATTTTTCTTAAAAAAAGTGAAAATATGGCATTCAATCTGTAATTTTGATTTTTTATCAAAACTTAATTGAATGCAATTAATGTAAAAATCAATGAAAAATATTTCTCTAATCGTTTTAAATAACGAAATCTTTGAAAAATAATTTTCTCAGAGTTCAAATTAATATAATAAATGCTCAAGGTTGCATTTATAAATTGGCGAAAATCTAACTGATTTTAATCTTAAAATTTGTCATTCTTTTAGTCTTTGGAATTAAATCCAATAAATGATATGAATTTCGATTTGTAAATGTATTCAAAGGAAAGGGCTAAAAATAGAAACCTATTAGAGAGAAGATTACATATATTTAAGGCTAAATTTCTACAAAACCCCATTTTATTCATGATTTCTAATATAAGAGTTCATTGAACACAGAATCGCATCAATAATTTGTATAAATGTATGAGAAATGAAGAGAAATGTTATTAAAGTAATGTTTCAATTATCTGCTTTGTATCAGAGATTGTTTTGCTTAACCAATAAATAAATCAATTTTCGATTCAATTCTAATTTGAATCTTAAATGAGCGGCAGATCACTGGAAATACTGTTTTGATTCCTTTTCGTCTGTAATCTCAAACATTCTCTTCAGTAGAATTTGGTTTCTCTTTTGAATATAAAATTTACTTAATTTGTTGGCACAGAATAAACACTGCAAATAAGAAAAATAGAGAATTCAGTGAAGAAACAAAATCACAGACGAGAGGAAGAGCTTCCAATTTGTTTCGTTTGGAAAATTGAAGACATTTTCAATTAAGGACTAAATCCTAGTATTATATCCTTGTCATTAGCAAACATGAGACGAGGGAATTGTATCCTATCTTTTGTAATATTTTTACATTAAAACTAATACAGGACTCAAACTCTGCCAAATCATATTCACCATATTATGGCATAAAACTGAGCCAACATTTATTCAAATTCTTCTTCTTTTCAACACATTTCGATTCTTTGACTTCAAAACGAATATTTATTCTGATCTACAGTTTCATATATTACTCAATAAAAACAAATATTTATATTTTCATCTATTCATGGTTTCTTTTCGGAATTCATCAATTTATAGATAAAAATAGAACATGATAAAGTAATTACGTACAAAGTCAACAACCAGCCAAAAGTAATGGTTTGAGTAATTTTGATAACCTGTGCGGCGATACTGTGTGGCATTTGGTCTATTGTTATAACTTTGAGTTCAATATTTGAATAGTTGTTTTGATTGGTATAAGTCTAACACTTTGGTAATCATTAGCCGTCAAGTCGTACACAAATGTCATTAAAGACAACAATAGTGGAGTCAATGTTATTGTAATAGACTAACAGTAATAGTAATTTGTTGAGCAAAACATTGATAATCCTCTTATTCATAGACTTCTAATAAATTACTGCTTCAGTACTGAATAATAGCAAATAGAAAGAGAACTCTAGGCTATAGCCGGTGTGGATGATGAATATTGTGATGGGTCGCCCACCTCCTCGTTCATAACAACTTAAATAAATGGAGTCAACCAGAAAAAAAGTTCATTAACATCAATGAATTGAAGAGAACGGCATAAAAAACATTATTCAAAATGAATTTTATTCAGAGCATCATTAGGACCACCCAAACCCAAATCAGTCCAACTATTGAATACTGTCGTGAATGCAATATGAATGAAACGCTTCAACAGAACAGAACTGTTGTGTCGGATCGCACGCACCGATTCTTCTTGAGCTCATTTTTCTCTGGACTCAAACTCTATCATTAGTCTGTGTTCTGCTATTCAAGAGTTTATCTCATAATACAATACAATAGCGTATAAACACAGATAAGATGTTTGCAAAGAAGAGTACACCAAAAAAAAGTAAAACAATTTTTTCTTACTTTTTTCTGATAATTAATTGGAAGTTAAGCGAAAATAATTCGCAAAATTGCTGTTCGCGTAATGATGTCTTCTAAACGAAAAATCAATTAATTTTAACAAACAATTGGCTTCAGTTCAAAGCATCGGATCATTTGCTTCGTCTTCTAGTTTGCGATCGTTTGCGTCTTTAAACCACTTTTAAAATGATTTGATATAAAATATTTGAATTGTATTCGAGTTAATAACTATTGCTTTACTTACTTTTTCTTCACTCATTGCGAACTTCAAAGAAATTGATGAAAAATATCAAATACTAAGTTGTGTTTTATGGCACAGACTGGCTGTGAATTGAGGCTCAAAGCCCTTAAGCGTGTAAAGTAAATAACACTTCGCCAATGAATAATCCGCGGACTGACTGACACTATAACTAAACTATTGAAAGACTCTTTTATAAGCAAATAGTGAGCTCTTTCTAAACCGAAAACTAGAGTCGAGTAAGAAATTACATCAGAGAACGAGAGGGAAAGACCCGAAAGAAGATCGAGCACTGCATACACAACACATCCATTTATATACACCGTTAATATCCATATGAGTCGACTCACTTCACGAACTCTAATATTTCATTGATGACAAATGCAAACACATCTCAAAGTTACCAAAAACAAAATTGTTTCCAAATGAGATTTTATTCAATTAATTGGAAAGTTAACTCACAATTTCCAAATTCCATCAATAGAATTGAGGAAATAAGTGAGCGATGTGTCTAGATAAACCGTACTTTCCAGAGAATAAACATCAGTTTAAGGGATAAAAACATTGAAAGTGACAAAAAATATATGATTCGTATTAAACTTAACTGATTCGTACATTTAATGAGTGCGTGAAATGCAAACAATAAATTGTATCGATCGGACGGCCGCCCAACCACTACCATTCTCTATCCATTGTCCTTATTTTTCACACTCTTTTATCTACGGATTAATCACTTTCGGTGCAAAAGTCAATCATTTGAACCTCGTTTTCGTTCGAAATTTTTCTCACAATCAACTGATCTGTCAAACGATTGGGTCGTCTGAAAATTCGTCAAATTTGAAAAATGCCCGCAAAAGAAATTGATGTCTGCTATGTGTGTCAGTCAGTATAAAGCAAAAGACAGATATATTGTAAGTCTTGTTCATATTATTTTTGTGCTGTGAACCCCTCCCACCTGTTGTTCTGAATTGTTGTTCCCATCAACTCATTTGATGTTCACATATTGAAAGTTTATTTGTTCTAATGAACGATACATATAATATAATATAATACATGTATAGCTGATAGCGTGCACAACCCACACAAAATACATCCATTCCTCTGATAATATCTGTTAAAGACAGTCAATATTAATAGGTGTATAAAACCAGTCAGTTATTGGCCCAGTTATCCATTGTCCACCTGGACAGTCTGAATATCGGCTTAAAATAATAAAAAGAAATTTGAGCTATTAATGATATAAATCAGAGATGCCCAAGCTCGGCGGCTAGGGGTGGTTTTTTACAAAATTTTCCAAAAAAACATTAAGAGGGGATTAAGTTAAAAGTGAGGGGTATACCTATAATGTGAAAATTTTTAAAATTCTAGGGTAGGGGTAAAGCCAAAATTTTCCACTCTAAGGGGGGTAAGAGGTCTACCCCCTTGGCCATCCCCGGTATAAGTCTATCAAATATGTGAAATTAATTTAAACAAAATGGGTAATAAATTTAGTATTAATAATTGTAATCGTGCTTAATTTAAATGCTATTGTTTTTATTGTGCAGACTAATTTAAGCTTGGCTTAATGTAAGGTTGGTAAAAACATCTTTTAAAGATTTGACATTATATTATACCAGGGATGGCCGAGGAGGATCGACTGATTATCCCTCTAAAGTCAAAAAATCACCATTATCCCCTCTAGAATTTTTCAAACATCTAGCACTACAGGTGCCCCTTCGCTGTCGCCAAGCGAGGCGAGAAGGAAAATGTTTACCTTACTCCTTGTTTGTGTCTTTCGCCAAGCGAAAAGAGGTGGCAAATTCAAGAAATCATCCCCTATACTCCCTCTAGAGCCGTCGACCTTGGTCATTTCTGGTACTATATGTATTATAAGTTTTTCCTTAAACCTACTGGTAATGATGAAGTGACATTGTTCCTTAATAAATAGAAACTAAATATAACTAAATCATCAAAAGGAGCTCTGTATACTTGAAGAAGTTGAGCAGCGTCGATAAAGGTCAGTGTTGACAGGAGACTATTTGGGTACCTGAAATTCTGAAAAATGTATTTTGGTACTCTTCAATAGTTCCAAGCTCGTTTAAAAGTTTGTTTAATTCCCCCGTTGACATTTGAATGATGCATGTTGCTAGTGTCAATGTCTTTTTTTCTCAAAACGACTACAATAAAAGTTGTTTGGTATGGTTGACATCCTTAGTTCAGAGCCAGCGGTCATATGGACTGCATTTTGCAGATATGTGTCACGCATTACATACCAAACTCTAAAGGGTTATGAAAATGATATGACACGACATTTATTAAACCATATATTGAATTAAATAAATGAATGATTTTATGTTCACTTTTCTAAAACAAAGAACTATAGAATTTTGACATCAAATTAGTGTAATTTGTTTTTTAAACACAATTTTCAATCCAAAACAATGTCAAACATAAATGTATATAACATCAGGGGCTAAACATGCCCCTGTTTCTCGGACGGACCCCCTAGGTAAATTTTTGGCCCTTTTGTTTAGCCCTTTGCGGTAAAGAGCCCCCGGCTCGACAAAAATTTTGGAAAATGCCTCACCTTATAATTTTTTTTAATTCGATGTAGCCCACTAAGTTTACGGGCCTTGGGCATCCCTCTATAATATTAGTAAAATTGAATATTCCTCTCTCTCTCTCTCTCTCTCTCTCTCTCTCTCTCTCTCTCTCTTTCCCCCCTTCCCTCCCTCGTCTTCCTTTCACTTTTTCTCTCCCTTAAAGTAAAAACAAATTAAATTAGCGTTTGACTAATCATTTAGAATTTTTAATTTAAATCTTGTACATCTTTCAAATTGGTTCTTCATTAGTCTAAATGATTAATTTTTGAAATGACTGAACGTCACAATGAATGTATAAGTTTAATTTATAACTTGAGAATAGTTTTGTAGAATTTGATAATTTTTCATTTTTCACATTCAAAAATCTAAAGCATATATTTTCAAAAAAATCTATTTATTTATTCTATAGATAATAATATTCTTTATGTAACAAAAATATTTAATTTAATTTAAAAGTATTCAGTAAAATTGAAAAAATAAATGCAAATGAGTTCCAGTAATTTTCTGAAATATTTTAGATAATGGTCAAATTTGGTTTTGAATAGAATTTAAATAAATAAATGAGATATTTTTGCAAGTATTGAATCTCAAATATTGAATAATGTTGTGATAATGTGATTGAAGCGTCTGATTGACTCAAAGAGTTTTAATTACAATCAATATAGTAATGATTGGCTCATAATTGGGCACATATTTCGTGCTCTTAATATACAATGAGCTTCACTGCAATACTCGAGAGGAACGTGTCTTACAGTTTGAATAAGAACTTAGGAGTTAATCAATTTTGAAGCAATTTTTCTTTTTTGATGCCATCAAAAGCGTATTATTGCTATCGTTTCGCAGTTTTCTCGCATTCAACGCATCTAAAGATCAGTTATAATAATTAAATTCATACTTTTAGTCAAATCACGTCTTTCGACACTTTTAATAACTTGTATTTTTCAAAAGCAAAATATATTAATTTGAAAATTTTAGTCTATATTTCTCTGTTTTGTTGCATAAATCTATAAATTATATAAAAATATGTCATAAGTTTAAGTCAAGTCTGACAGCAATAACTTTGAAACGAAAATTTCAAACATAAAACATATTATGTGTCAAATCGTTATTTTATTTGAAATGAATTTTTAATAAAACTCCAAATCATGAAATGCTTTTCGTTTAAGATTTTAAAATAATTTTCATGATTTGTATCACTTTTGTTATCATTATTTATATGTTTTGACATATATTTAATTTATTCCTCAATAACTCAATCGTTAAAATTGAAAACATTGCAAAATATATCAATTCTTACAAAGAATTTGAATTGAATTGAATTATTGGCAAAGAAGACAATTGATGTAAAATTCACCGATTTTCACATCAATATCAGATTTGTGTGAAAACAATGCTTATGAGTCAGTCATAAATCATTGGTAACCAAGTCCTCCATTTCTACTCATCTTACCTTCAAACTTCAGCCGAAGTCACCAAAGTCACCTATAACATTCATAATTACATTATTATTTTAAAACCTTCCATAAATAGCAAGATTTACATACTTTCATTTTAAAAACTATATGATTCAAAGTATTTTTTAAAAAGTTTTTTGAACCAAAACTGAGTGGGGACTGACTCCATGGCGATTACGGTCATAAATATAAGATTTTGAAACAGATATAAAATATATTGAATTTGGAAATAAAAGAGATGCAAAACAGAGCTCTTCTAATGTTTTCGTGCTTTCGTTGATTTATTCGATAGATTTTCCTTTTTTGACGACTCTATAAATGGATTTTGGATTTGTTTCAAATATTTTTTATTATTCAAAATAATGCTCTACAATAAAAATCAATACTTAACCCGAGAATTTCCGAATCTTATATTCATTAAAATAATTTACCTTACATAATTCATTACAGTTAGCCACAAGTTTTACTTCACATCATTAAAGATATTCACTAAAATGATTATTCTTTTTAATACAATTCAAATATAATAGATTTAAGTGACTCTCAAATGGAAAAGTACTTCAAATGCTAGAAATAGTTTATTATTTATGTTATTGTTTTGATTGAGGAGTAAATACCAGTACAACAGACGACAGTGTATTCCAAACAGTGCCAACTTTTACAAGACAAGTCTAAAACAAAGATAACCAAGGAGTTACATCCAAAATACCCCTGAGGTGAAAAATTTTGGAAATACCCCTTGAGTTCGCAAGCTCCGCCTACCCCACACCCACTCTATAAAATTGATGGCGGCGCAAAGCTTTTCCAATGTAAAATGTTAAACTAAATTAAGGCTAAATAACTCATTTATTATAATTAGACTTATACCAAATTTATTGCTATTTAGTGTCAATTTAGTAAAAAAAATTGAGTTGACCATTTTACTTTGCCTTGTACTCCTAAGGTTTTGACGACAACTTTAGCAAAATACCCCTATCTAGACCCCTGAAATCGAGTTGCTTGGTTATCTCTGATCTAAAATAAACGCAAAGGAGAGTCATTCGAAAATGCAGTTAATGTTTATCAACAAATCCTAATGTAGTCCATGACTAACGTTAAAACTGCTTATAATTCCATTGAAAGCTCTTCCAAATGCGAAAATCTCTTTGAATGCCTGATCTGTTGGAGCAGTGATGAGTGAGTGGTGACTGAATCCCATTCCGATTGTGACACACATTTGTGCATATAATCAATAGTGATATACGACACTAACGAAGTATGACTATTGGACTAATCCCACCGTTTCTCTCTTATTATTAAACTCTTCATAAATGAAAAAATGGCAGTTCACTCATCCGTTCCACCCAACAGTCTTCAACTTATTTCAAAAAGTTATTTATTCTTTCAACTTTATTTCAAGAAATTTATTCCAAATTTCTAATGAAAATCGATATAAATTTGAATTTGTCCAAAACATGCATCCCTGTGCGAATATGTGTTGTTAAGCAAGTCAATGTCATTTCTTAATAAGCAAAACAATTATCTAAATTGTTGTAAAATGTGTTCACTTTAAGTGTTTCGAGACATTAAATGAATCACTTTAAGAATAGAAGGCATTGTTTATAATGTGATTTACTTATTACTAATTTTTCATTCCAAAAAATACCGTATATTTAATCTAATAGTAAATAAGAGAGGGAAAGAACCAAATGTAAAGCCAATGGCAAATATAGCCAATAGCCCCATATTAACAAATGGAGAAGGTGTTCCTCCAACCAGAGGTGCCGAAGAGGGGGTATTTCCACTGGGGTATGAAGGGATGCTCGGATCAACAAAATAACAATTTTACCGAACTCTGGACATCAAATAAGTGACCAAAG
>JAQGCS010002222.1:0-10790 GCA_034702105.1 Fuscozetes fuscipes
CAGCTTGCCAAAATATTAATAGACATGCAACTTTCAAGTTGCTATCGAATTGACACTTTAAGTACTTTAATAGTTAGCCTTTAAAGCCATTCGTGAATAAATAATAAGGCTTTCAAAAGCTTTCAACAGAACCGTAATTCACACAAACATTTCATTCTGTTCCCAAAGAATGCAAACTATTTTACGGAATTTCAAAATTCATCAAAATTTTATGTCTGACTCAAGAATTCCTATCATTTTTGACTAAAAAGAGTTTTATTGCAAATAAAATCAATTTGTGATTCAATTGATCGAAAAATTTGACCAAAATTTTATTTGAAAATTGAATTTTTAATAACATTTCGATTGAATTTCAACGAAATTTGTTAGAAATTGAGTCAAGAATTTTGAAAACTTTTCGATTATATCTATATTTAGAACTCATAATAATATTTGTCAATCAATTCACAAATTTATTTACTCTTTCGGATGTGATGACTGATTTGAAAATTTATTGTTTTCTTTATTCAATCTTAAGGTCAAGTACTTTGATATGCGAATGCTCTTTTTGATTAGCGCCCTGTGCGCTGAAGTCCGGCCCAGAATTCGGGACGATTACCATGGATTAATATATCTTATGGAAGCCATTGATCTCATTCTAAAGAATAATTCGGAGAATTTGGCCGAAAAGATACCGAATAAAAATAAGCGCCGATCGAAGGGCTCGCGAAGAGGCAAAAAGGCCGTTTCCACTGAAATGGAAATCGATGACTGTCTGGTGGCCTACTATTTGGACGACTGGGAGGTTGACTTAGCGAATGAAGTGCTCAAAGCTCTCTTCAATCTGACTGTTAATATTGATCGAAACAACTTGGATGAGGTCTGTCCCCAACTTTTCAAAACCCTATTTGTCAGAATTGCACCTTACACAATAGATTAAATATAACTTTGTAAAATGCACAAAGTTAAATATTGAAACTGGGATTGTGTCAAATGGAAATACATCCCAACACTAATTCGAATTCTCTGTTTTGAAATGATTTTGTTCTTTACATTTGATTATATTCTGGGTTTTGTTGTTCTTTAATTTCCATTGTATCATAAAAAACTTGACTCAATAGCACTGCCTATCCTCAAGAGAACAGTCAGCTCTTTGGAAAAGGAAAGTGTTGTCGACACAGAATTATAGTAATTTGATGTTTGAATAATTTATTGCCAAACATATGAAAAATAGAATAAAATCGTAAATTTTTCCGTTCAAATGATTTTATGTGAAATTTATTGATTTTTCAGAATCTTTTCGTTTCGTTTATTTTTCTTACACTAAAATCAATCATAATTTCATAAAATCTCAGAAATAACTCACATTACATATGAATCGTAAGAATCACATGAATTTCAATAAGTTTTGAGTGCTTTGAGTCTTATTTTAGAAAAAGTCATAATTAATGAGTATTTTATTTATGATTTTATTTTCATTTATTTATTTTGCATTTCATTTGATCTGAAGAATGAGAAGTGTAACTGTCCTTTGCATGGTGTTCCGCTACAGATAGAAGAGGCCCACTTTCTTAGGCTGGTGTCCATTTTGCACGACCTGCTCCTCTGCGACACCATATCCAAAGAGAAAAAGGAAGACCTGCAGAGCCATACCGTCAATTTGTTAACAACAATGCCGGCGCCCAGTTTTGAAGAGCTGCTATCACCTGTCACAGAATTGGGCCGACCGGACAACCCCGACCATGAATACGATGAGATGAATATGGAAGTGATTGCAGTTCTCCTCAACTTCCTGTCAAAAAGACTCGATAATGTGAGACATCATTGCTTTTAAAGCTAATTGCTTTTCAAAATGCATTTCAAATTGTAATCTCTAAATGAAAGTCCCGTCGATTCAACTTCAAAGTCACATTCAGTGTGAGTGGAGTTAGACTTAACTTGATTTTCATTTTAAATCCGCGGGACTTTCATTTAGAAACTACGAAACTATTTGGTTAAAGAGAGGGATTTTGAAACGCAATTATGACTAATATTGTTATCTTATTGTTTATATTTGGTTAGCATACGGTGCAGAACAGTCGGGAGCGGTTGGCACCTATTCTCACGTGTCTAAGTGAGGCCTCGCGGGCCAATTCGACCATTCGCAAATATCTTCGTTTAAAGATTTTGCCGCCACTAAAGGAAGTCAAAGAAAGACCAGAAGAGGGCTCAACCATTCGCAACAAATTAGTCCGACTCATGACTTCACCGCACACTGAAGTCAAGGAATTAGTGGCCGACTTCCTCTTTGTTCTGTGCAAAGAAAACGTTACTCGACTTATCAAATACACCGGTTATGGCAATGCCGCCGGACTTCTGGCCAATAGGGGACTTATGTTGGGTGGCGCCGCACATTCTGGTGACTATTCTTCTGAGTCAGAAGAGAGTGACACAGAAGAATACATTCAATATAAGGATAAGTGAGTATATTATCACAAGTTTTGGGTTATTTCCCAAACATTTTTCCATTTTTGGTTCAATTGTTTTTTAAACGTCAGAATAAATCCTGTGACGGGCTGTTATGAAGAGCCCAAACCTGATCCGATGGCAGGTATGACTCAGGAACAGAAAGAATATGAGGCCAACCGTTTAGTTGAAATGATTGACAAATTAGCCAAGTACGTTCTCATTTGTTTTCCGATTCTTTTCATTTGTGACCAAATCTAGTCTTTGTTCTAAACATTTAGAGATTGTCTTTAAATGTCTGCAAATCTTTTCTGAAATTGTTTTAATTTATTTCATGAATTGATTTGATTTTTACTTCGTTTAGAACTGGAGTTGTAAAGCCGTGTAGAATAGGAGAGGATGGCAAACCCCATCCCGTTGAGCATATCTTAGAGCTACAGAAAATGGTGGTCGATGTCAAGAGGACTGACTCAGAAGCAGACGACTGATCCTTTTGTGAACAGAAAACTACACTCTTTTCGTCACAAAAATAAAACTAAAAAATCCAAAACTCTTCGATATCTTTGCGATCGATATCTCGAACACACATTTCCTTTTGGGGACAGACATAGGATTCGAATTAACCGATTCTTATGAATAAAACAAAACAACGACTTTAACAACAATTTTATTCATTGGTTGTATTCATTCGTGTTTTAAATGTTGTTATAATTATGTGAAAGACTTTTATATTGTAATTCAATGTTTTTATTAATTATAAACAGTATTATAATTGAGTTTTTATTTATTAAAACGAATTATTTTTAGTTTTATTCGTGATTTTTGTCCTATTTTTGAACTTTTCGTATAATTGTGTAAACATTTTAATTGTTATATAAAATTGTTTTTTTTGAATTTATTAAACAATTTGTAAATTATATGTATTTCTAGTCTATTATATATATATTAAACGCTTATAAATGAGAATAATTAACACAATTTTAACTTAAATACAAACAAAGGAGTCATTCATTTGTTGATTGAGTCAAACGATTAATTGTTATGTTTTTTGAAACGCAAATCATTTGTTTAATCAAATTTCAATTATAATAAATAAGTTTCGAAAAAGAATCAAATTGAAAAATCTTTTCCTATATTCAAGAAGAAATGTACTTGGTACCTAATTCTAATAATCATCATTTAAGTCTTGTTCAAATCATTCAAAATTAAAAATTCTAGAACTTCGCTAAAAGATTAATTTATTTATAGTTACTAGATGCAATATTGAACAAGTTACACTAAGGAATTGGAAAAAATCTAGTAATTTGAGAATTGGAACAAACATTTTATTTAATCATTGAATTCATTTACATTCGTCTCTATTCGTGTCTTTCGCATAATTGCAGTTTTGGTGTTCGATGTCCCAAATGGTGCCTGGTCCACAAGACTCAAGATGTGCTTTTCCGTCAAAGCACCAGTAATATTTGTTACAGTCAGTTGGGTGCGGATATTTTCTATCGGCAACACTACAATCCATCTTACCTGACTTCTTAGTGGTTCTCTTAGGACTGTTAGTAGTCGAAGGTTTTTCAGTATTGGGCTTTGTGTGGGGGTCTGTGTGGGGGTCTGTGTGGGGGTTCTGAGTTACTGGCTCGGTCACAGGGTCTACTTTACCATTGTCAAAGCCAACAAATATTTTAGTGAACTCAAAGTCTGCCTGTGCTATACTAGAGCAGGACGGGCCGAGAGCGCCTCCTGGGCAACCCTTATCTCTGTTGATGGACCAAAAGGCCAAATGACCAATGTTCTTCTGAAGTGCCCACTGCACCAATTGTTTGGCGTGTTTTGGTTCAAAAATTTTACCATTGAAATTTCTGCCCAACATTGGGGTCACTCCTAACATAGAGTAAAGCTCCTGGTCACTTTTTTGGGGCCAAACTCCTTTCATCTGATTTTTCGTGGCCTCGGCAGCTGAGATAACGGCATCTCCCCATGAGCCCAATTTGGTACCAAACTCCATTGTCATAGGATTAACAATATCTACATTAACTCCATGTGCGGCCGCGCTTTTCAGGACACCCACACCTAAGGCATCAGTTACACCATAGTCATCACCCTGGACCATAAGAGTGAAGCTTACGGTAATGGCTGGATTTTCTTTTTGCAAAGTGGCCAACGCCTGGTTCATAGTGTCGACCGGCACTGAAGACTCAACATCAACATCAATATGAGTGGAACCGGTCACCGAAATAATCTTTTTGTACGCATTAACCAGTGCTGAAACAGACCCACAACTGGTTTCGAGGTAAGGCCCCAAAGCGCCTCCAGTCGACACAATCACATCACCCCCCGCAGCTTTGAATTCTTTGATTCTGTTGATAATTTTGGGGTCATCTATAGGTGTCTGTCCACCCCACATGGGAACGCAACCACCCGTTCCACCCAAAGCAAAAGCCAAAGAAAATGCTCGGACTCCATATTTTTGCTTATACTCAACCAAATTGAATTCTGCCTCACGGGTCACATCTATATAGGGCGCGAACTTCGGTTCTGAGGTCAGAGAATAAAGATATGAATATGCAAGAGCAAATAACCACAATTTCCTTCTTTATACCTCTTTTACATTCAGTGAAAGTAAAAACCGAAAGTATCGCTAAAATTAAGCCGAACTTCATTTTAGAAATCTTCGAATAAAACTATAAACTATTTTCAAACGTTTACTCTATTCTTATATAAACCCTTATCTAATCATTTTATCATTAATTATAAAAGGTCCTTTTTCAAAGTCAACTGACTGCAGAGATGTGCATCAATTTTCAATAATATGCAGGTTATAAATAATTCTTTTGAAAATGATATCGAACCAATTAAATTACAATTTTGACGACTTTATCATAAACCTGCACATCCTTGACTTTACCTGTTATTCGCAGATTTGTTTGGTTATCACTTATTGATTGAATTTATCCACTCGTATATGAAGATAGCAATGAAGATATTACAAAGTCATCATAACCAATCTCTTGAGTCTTAAGTTGAAGAATGTCCTAACTCTTTAATTCTTACACAGAATAATTCAATAAGTTTTTATTACTCGACGCATTTAGATCAAATCAAATGTTACTAGACACAAAATAATTTAGGAAATCAGCAGTAAATTTAAAACAATATCACCATTGTCAATCTAATGAAATCTGTCAAACAAATAAAATGAAGTTCAATCAACTTGGCCAGAATAATCAAGACCAATAAGGTTACAATTTTCAAATAATCAAGAGAAGTGTAAAATGAAATTAATTTCGAAAGTGGCGCCAAAGCAAGTGAGCAAAGTTTGAGTCATTTGACTCGAGTGTTGCGTCATTTCAACCCTTTGGATACCAACAGTTGTGAGGCAGTGATTGGTTGATATGAGTCATTCAGAGTTCGTTTTAATCCAATCAGATGTGAGTTTGAGTTTAAAACCCAAATGTGTTTCAAAACAAAAGTTCAAATCAGACGAGAAGTCAGACGACTGTCAGATGTTCTCTCATTTAGTGTCGCACTATATCGATACAACACTTGCTAGTAAACCTCAGGTCGTTTTGTCGACAGACGTCAGCATGATAAAATATATTTATTAATGTAATTTCTGAATACCAGAAGTGGTATAATTGAAGTGAAACCCAATCAAATGAAAGCATATTTTGTTTATTTAATTCATTCACACAATACTAAAGAATATATATATAGAGTAAAAACCCCTTTAAATGTGTTTTAATACTAAATTGAATGTAAATAAAGACATTATTCATTGTTTGGACATTTTTTCGCCAAACAATGACAGATGATTGCAAACAACATATGTTTGTTTGTAAACAAATCGTAGTTTTAGACAAAGAGTTGAGTATTAAGTGTCAAAAATATTGTTTTGTAACCAAAATTAGGTACAAGGTAAGATTTTGGTCAGTTTTGAATCAGCCTAACATTAATAGGATTTATAAAAACAACAAAATGTAAGTTTTTTTTGTCAAAAGCATTTATTTTTATTGAATTTTTGTCATTTTTGAAAACAATGATATAATTTTGATTAAAACGCAAATAAATGTAGTAGAGTAGTCAAATGTTACCTTGATTACATTTTGAATATTTCAATACATTAAACATTTGATTAAACAAGTAATTAATAAAAGTTTATAAAAAAACCAAAAGCAATGTAATCAAAAGTAATACAAAATAACATGTAATGGAATGCAATTGAAATTCAATGTATGAAATATATAATCACAATATAAAGCAAATGAAATATCAAATAATATGTATTGTAATTAAATTCAATGCAATTAAAAACACATTACAAATCAATTGAAAGCACTGCAAATCAAAACAACAAACAAATTATATGTTATCTAAATTAGATGTAATGCATTTCATATCAAATAAAAAACTCATTAAAACCAAATTCAATACAAAATTATATGACATAAAAAATATTGCAAATCAAATACCAATACAAACCAAATGCTATTCAATTATTGGTTTAAATTTTATAAATGAAATAAATGTTGTCTAAATTTGAAAACAAAAAAAGATTAAACTAATAAACATTTTCTCGTCATTAGTTTTTTACAAAATAAATTTGCCGAAAAAATGTGGAAAATTAAATATGACTTACTTTCCAAATAGTTTCAAAAGAATAAATTTTATGCCAACAATTGCTGTTTGAGGTAAAAAATGCCAAAATTATTGAGACTGTGTTCGTTATATCCTCCTTTCCTTTGTAATTGAAAATAGTGAACTTATCAAGTTCACTATTTCTCGAATTTTCTTCATAGCGAAGCTCACATTTAGATCTCTTGAGTTTCAGGTATTTGTTCAACTTTTCAATTGTCTCAACAATATCTTTGCCGATAATATTGATATTTGTTTTAATAGCTCTTAAAAATGAATTCAAAAACTTTTCTGTGATTCTAATCACAAGATGTAATGAGTCGATTATATAGTCGTTAATATGTTTGAGTCTAAGAAATGGTTCATTAATTGTATCATTTTGTGAATCAATACTTCTCATAAGCGATGAATCTATAGTTGAAGTGAAATACTTTCTATAATCATTGAAATCACGACTACTTGTTTTGCAATAAATGCAGTTTTGGTTTACACATTATACTCTTGAGTCCAACAAAAATTAAAAGAGATTCGTAGTCATACCACATTACAAATTTTACATTCACTGCCGTATTATTGATAAACATTTTTTCGTTATCAATAATAACTTGCAATTTCTGATGCAGTTCATTGAAATAGTGTCTAATTGTTTCATAACATTCCTTAGCAAAAAGTGTTCCTAATATTATAGATGAACAACAATTTGTGTCAGAGTTTTCAAAAGCACTCAAAAGATAGACAATAATGTTTAAATTAATTTTAAGAGTGCCATCAACTGATAATCTTATGATAATATTGTTTTGAATCACATTCTCTATTGATTTACTTTTATTTTGTGCTAACATTTCGATTAGTAAAGCAATTGCAAAGTTTAGTTCAACGAAAGCACCAATTTGTCCACTTTTCTCTTCACTTGAATCTGTTTCTTGAGATGTGCCCGCATTTTGAGTATCAACTGTTGACCAAATTGTGAATATAGGAAATTCCTAATCAATGGAATCTTAAATTATCTTCAGATTTGTTGGTGAAGGCAAATAGAGATTATTTGTTGAAATATTTTTATAATGATTAGTGTTTATCATTTGCTTATTAACTGATTGCATAACTTCTAAACATTTCTCTTTTTGTTTGTCATTCATATTATTATATCTGACAAACTTTGTGACAACACTTTCAGAAACATTGCAATGATTCATATTGTTGTCGAAATCGAATAAATAGTTTTGTTTAGTATCATTGCATTCAACAGTTAATGTCTTAATCTTGCAATTCATCAACAAAAAATACTTTTTCAATGGAGTTAAATCATTATGAATTTGCTTAAGTTTTTTGCTTTTATTACTTTTATTGACTGATGAAAGCGAAACAATTGGATTATTGTTAGGATTTAAACACAAACTTAGTTTGAATTATAATTCACTATTAGTTAAAAGTAGTTTTTCTTTTTCTGAGCGCAAATGATTAACAGTTTTATTAATATCAGTGAAATTTTTATTTAAAAAGTCATTTTCACGCTTAAAAAGCTCAACTTTTTGCATGTAAGGATATCACTACTTGGGCCTCCATTTTTATAACTAAATTAAAGGACAGCACATTTTTTCGGCTGCCCTTTAAATTTTTTTATATGACAATAACTAATGTCAGACTAATTCACAGGTAATTACTAGGAATATATGTTTTCATTATGAATGTTTTAAACATATAGTTTGGACGAACATTTAAATCGTTTTTGATATTGCTCTCATTAATCAGCATGGTAATCCATGTCATAGATGATTAAACGTTCACAAAATCAAATAAGCTTTTTATTATACTCAAGCTCAATATGCATACAAATAACAACTCATTTACTGTTTCAAGTTTTACTCTGAATTAGATATAATTTGTCAGAAACCAAATATCTCTCTCATTATTATTCACAACAATCTTCTGCTTAGTATTCCTGCGATATCTAAAAACTAGTTGAAAAACACTTATTGTGTATAAAATATTTGTTTTGCTAATCAAACCAAAAGTTTTTTTAAAATTTATATCATTCAGACATATACCAAACAAATCATTAAAGTCATTACAATTAAGATCAATAATCTTTGAATTAGCAAACATTAGATATAATCTTTGAAATATTGTTGACTTAAACACTTCTTCATGTATTTGCACACTAAATTTCACAGCATTAGTTCTTGTCTTACAAATAGATCTGACCAAGAGCTCTTTGAATTGTTGCTTAAATAAATAAAGTTTAGTTTTTATACACTTCGGATGAGATAAATAAGTCACTTCTCTATTAGACATCTCTTCTTTTTTGAGCCAACTATAGTAAATGACATCACATTTGTCTAATTCGCAGAAAAATGTGTTACCTTTTTTCTAATCGTTCTCTGGATTTGACACACTTTTGAATTCTTTTAGGTCCTCTTTATACGATATTTTGAAACATTTGTTTTAGTTTTGATTCAAATGCATTACAATTTTTGTAACAATTATTAAATTTATTTAACAAACATATAATCGTTTTGTTATACACTAATGTATAAGCATTTCATATAATTTAATTTAATGACAATTAATAACACATTTGTTCAATTATCATTCATTTGTATGTAAAATGTAAACAAATGAATTTTTGAATTCAATAAATTAGTCTGTAAGGAAAATCCGGGGTGTAGTTTAGGCTTTCCTCACGAGTTGACTCTTCGTCCTCACTGTATTCGTTCGGGTTGTTTGGGTGAACTCTTCGGTGTCAGCAGACGCTGAAACACGCACTCCAAAAACCTTACTTCGTGCCGTTGAGGGGTCGTTTTCGAGATTCCAACGTATCAAAAAGTTCTCTTCCTTTAGGTCATTTGAGAGTCATCTTCTATCTCCACTTGGGGGTCATTGTCGAGTGTTTGATTGTTTGTAGGTTTAAAAAACAGGCAAATCGGGGTCTTCTTCAGGGATAACAATATGTATTCCCTTTTCAGAGGAAGGACGAGATGGGGTTATCTTCTACTCACCACACGAAAAACACACACAAGTCGACCTCTATGGGTCTTAGGATGTCCAGAAATGCAAAAGGGATTGAGGCACTTGTTGATCCGATTTCAACAACTCGGACGATCAACGGCAAAAGGGGTCGTTCGGGGAATGCGCGCGCAGCGACACAATGTCCGAAGTGTAGTTCACAAATCGATTATACTCGTTGGCGCGCAGAGGTGCCCTCTAGGCACTGACTCGCGCAGAGTAATTAAAACAATCGCTTACCGTTCCGACGGGTGTCCCTGTCAGTCACGGCGGCAGAGTTAAGGTGCACACAAGAATTGCGAACAGTGGTGGATCGAGTGGTGTTCACGGCGTCGGATCGCACTATTTGCAGTCAACTTAGAGTCTCGACTGTTCGGTCGTTGTGGGGGCGAACAGCACACAGTGGATCACTGCTATTCGGCGACTCAAGTGGTCACTTATGCACACAATTAAATATAATTAACGATTGAAATCAATTTAATCTTTTCACACAATAACTACAATCGGTCCACAAATACAGAAAGAATATCACAAAACAATAAAGTATTTAAATAACACAATAAACAATTTTATGACTACTCACTACTGAGGTTCAACGAGGAGTGACGCCTCTTTATGGCGGCTCTCCTTATCTAGTGTTTATACATATGATTAGGGTAGAATAGAAATAATGAGATACAATAAATAATGTAAAATTTAGTCCACAGACTTCGAGGACTCGCCACAGGCGGAGCCCG
>JAQGCS010002223.1:0-10789 GCA_034702105.1 Fuscozetes fuscipes
AATAAAAATTACATCGTTGAATTCAGAATGGTACCCTGAAACCAACCATATAAGTTAAAATGATCTCCCGAACTTCCGCTTCAGGGTGTTTACTATTAAGTCATCACTGAAAGTAAGCTAGTTAGTACTACCTGTTGGCCATCGATAGGAAATGGCAGACAAAGAAGGTTCCGTAGTAAACATAGTATTCGACAATAGTGTCCATTGTGTCGAATCCGGGCCAGAATGCCATGAATAACATAAACAGTTTGATTGGTAGCCAACAGCTCACAAACATTATAACCACCAAAACTAACATTTTGAATACCTATACGCATTGGAAAATGATATTTCAAAAATTTATTTAAGAATCTTGCACAACATTTTCAGTGAATATAAATTGATTATAAATTATTGAAATTCTTAACTTATTTTTGTCGTAATATAAAATTCTATTTCAATATAATAAATGAATAAGAGCATAAAATTATTTAGCAGAAAATAATGTATTCAAGTAGAAAATGCTTTGACCTCAAGCAAAAAATATTTGAGTATAGACTAGTACATTCTTCATTTAATTAAAATCCTTGAACTAAGAAAAATAAGAATCCTGTGACAATATTTTCAAAGTGTGATCTATTTGCTAAAATATATCAAGGAAGCTAAGAAACTATAGAAAGCTCAATTTATCTTTGAAAATAGGTCACAAGAAACTTAATTTTAAGATGGAAAAAGTCACAAACTGTGTCTGGAGAAATCTAATTATTAAATGGAATTAGTATAATTGATACTTTGTTGATCTACTTGATGTTGAGTTATCGACCTTTTTCATTATAATTACAACAGTAATTCTAGAACAACATGTACCTGTTATTCTATCTAACGAATTGATTAAATATAAATAGCAAGCTAACACAGATGAATTATTCCAATTAAATCAAAATAAGTGCTAGAGGTCAATTAAATGCTTGAGTAGAGTGTAGGGTAGAGTAGAGTATTGATCTGTTTTGAAGCCTAAATTGAATATTAGGTGTTTGGTACAATTGCTTGTTTAGAAAGTTTTTAAGTCTTCTTTTTGTTTGATTTCATTTGTTCCTTGATAACAAAATAACACTCTTAGACAATGGTCGACTTCGAATCCATTCAAAGTTTCACTGAAAGCGTTTGATCAATAACCTTGGTCCGTGAAATTCAGACACGAAAATAGTGTCGTAAGAAGCTTTTTATATAATTAGAAATATAAAACAAAATAGAACAAGACCAATTTGTAACCTTAGAGTTTTGTTTATAAACCTTTTTAATGTCTAGATTTTTAAAAATTTCAGACTGCAATTTAGTCTCTAGCAAATCATCAAGAAGAAAAAGCGTGAAATTGACCCAAAATTGATGGTATATGGTAAACAGGATATAAAACTGACCTTCATCTTGTTAATGAATTCAGTGTTTCTTCTGTCATAGAAGGCGCCCGTCTTTGAAGTGTTCAAAAATGTACAGTTAAGTAGTCTTCTGGCGATAGCGCCGTAGGATATGGTAATGAAGACCATCGGCAGCACGAATGTAAAGACAAATGAGAAAATCATATAAATCCTAACGTCGTCCTCATCCCAACCCACGTCATGTCGACAGTCATAGTAAGTCTCGTTCTTGTATTCAAACGGAACGACTTCGGTGTGAATGACCACGATCATTGCCAATAATGCGCCGAATAACCAACCGATTTGCAGTATTAGATTACAGTGCGATCGCAGCCAACTGTTTGCGTACGACAGGGGATGAAGAGTCGCGATATATCTGAAAATAAACAAATTATGATTGACTTCTCTTTAATTCAAACATTTATTTATTTTTCTATGAAAGGATTTCCATGTTTCAGATTAATTGCTTGTTGAACTCATTTTTCATCATTTTTTGGGGGCATTAAATCATTATATTTCTGGAACAAACATTTTGAATGACTTTTCACGAATTTAGAAAAATTCAGTCAAAACCCACAGATTCTTGAATCCATTCAAAAACAACGTACATATTATTAAAGAAAAGGTTTTAATGTAACACAAATAGCAACATATATTCAATAAATAATCTGAATTTTAACTTTACCTAAATATTTAAAAACAAGTTAAATAAGTCACTGATATAATGCATATAGTATTTGAAATAATTCAAGAAAACTATTTTATTAAACATAAAAAGTGCCTTGGTTCCTTTTAATGAAAATCATTTGATTTTACTGCATATGACGTAAGTCATTTAAATTGGTAAGAAAGTTGGCCAAGTTATTTTCAAACTCATTTGTTTCTATATATTTGTTCTACTTTTTCTTTTCTATTTGAAGATATTGTTTATCTCAAACAAAAAAGTGATAGATTAATATAATGGCGAATCGGGTCAAACATCACATCTTTTATTGACAGACAGTTTCGTATAATTAAGAGAATCTTTTTATTTGTTTTCTATTGACCAGAACCAAAATTTTATCTTATAACCAATTTTTATTAAAGTACATTTCTTTTAAAGCATTTTATTCAATACTGTCGAGAAATTTAAGCATTTATTGCGTTTTGAAATATCCATCATTTATAGGGAATCTATTATCGATAGAAAAGACAGTAATTCCTTTAGTTGATCAGAGAGATAGCCAAGCTCTTCGGCCTCAAGGAAATTTCAGGGGAGAGATTCCCAAAATTTATCTAGATGGGGATGGCAGGTCATGTAAACTAATTCGAATTTCTTGTAACGAAATCTGCTATTTTTCGTTAAATCTGATTCAAATTCAATTAAATTAGATGAAATAGTTCAAATTACCTTAAATTCTGTTTAAATGCAGATTCGATGGTTATTTATGGTCAAAACGGTAAAAAATGAATTTTGAGTGAAATGAGTATGTCGGAGTCGTGCCAAGGGAGGTTTCACAAAAAATTTTCAAATCAGGGGTTTGACTATATCTGTCTATCCCATCATATTTTTCGTGAGTATAATAAAAGGGAAGCTGTGTTGTGAAATTCTTTATAATTCATATTCACAAACATAATTGAAATGCACAATTCAGGTCCATATCATTAACCCGAAAATTGCTAGCCCAAAATTCATTAGACCGAAAATTATTAGCTCAAAAAATCAAAAAGTTGAAAGTTCCCTAAATCTAATATACAGGATATTATGGATTATGGACATCATGTATTTAAGGATATTAAAAAGGATAAGCTTTCATCAGAATATTTCTACACTTGAAATATATAATATTCTGATAGTATTTAAGCTTGCATAATTTTAAGAATTTTACTTGCTGAATGTTCAAATGGTAGGATGCACCAGAATTCTATCATATGAATTTTCAGCTAGCGATGATTTTGGACTAACGATTTTCGGGCTAATGATTGTGAACTCACAATTCATTTATAACACTTTAAATTTTTTAAGGTTTTATTTTGAAAGAATTCTTTGGAATATTTAGTGTATTGTGTGTCAAACTTCATGGAACTGTTCAAAAGACTCGAACTTTTAAACTTGATAAATATTGATAATAAATGATTTTATTTCCTAATTTTTTTGCCAATTTTTGTCTTATGCAAAATTGATGTAAAAATTAATTAAATCCTGGGTAAATTACAAAATTTGCACCCAATAGCGCTTTGATGAGAGCTTTGAAGGATTATAAGCTAACCTAATCGGTCACCTTGATGCCCTCTCAGATGACCTGTCACTTGATAGTGGCAAAGGTTTTTTCACTACATTTACGAAGTAAGAATGTAGTATATAGTTTTGTCGTTCTCCCCGCCCACCCTAGCCTATGGGGATATACCTTGGAGAGAAATGAGGATGAAGCTGGTTTATGGAGATATGCCTTCGAGAGGAATGTGGATTAGGCTGGCTCTTGAGGATATGCTTTGGAGCTCTTAGTGATGGGTTGTCAAAAGGTTAATCAAAAATGGACGTGAAACGGAAATTTTTGATGGAGATTTCATTTGAATGTAAATGTAGTGGGAATTAGGTTTGATCCGAACTTGTTTTATCATAGGAACCCCCTAAGGTCGAGGATCATTTCATGTCGCTGATCTGAAGTCTTATTTTAAGTATGAAAACATTACAGGGAATTTACAATTTTGAATTCGATTTAAGTCTTACCCTAACAAATTCATCAAGATCACTCAGTTTGAAATTCCCGAATATCTTCTTTATTTGAATTCAGAAAAAGTAACATTTGAGCCTTTTGTTCATTCGAGTGAATAAAATATTCTTCAATTCGATAATCAGTTGACACAAGAATTTCAAAACTCATTAATATTTATTGTTATTTTAAAAAATTTCAAATTTATGGAAATGTGGGGAAAGTCTCTCCTAAACTAATTAAATTTTAATGTTCGATAAGCAATATAATTTAATTTTAGTTCAAATCCTTGAGTATTTTTTTATTGCACTACTTAACATTGTTCAACATTTATTTGTTCTGATCATTTAGCATATGAAATGATGCTTCAAATTGTCCTTTACATTTTGCATGCATTTTTATCATTTGTTTAAAAATGAATTTGAAAATATTGTTGAACTCAGCGAACAATAAAAAATATTTCAATATATTTCATATAAAAAAAAGAATAATTTTTTTCTTTGAAATGTTTCATACAAAACGTATTTGAATATTTTTAATAATGAAATACAGTCGAACCTGGATAAATCTATTGCACTGCATAAAGTGATCAGAGACTATAACCAAGTTATTTCAACATTGTTTGTATTTGAGAGATTATAGCTAGGAGCAATTATAAAGAGTGGTCTTATATTATGTTCTCGATTTATCAATTCTTCGATATCCTTGTATTTCAACAATTTAGAATTATGAAATGCAAGCTATTTTCCTATCTGTTGATTATGTTTATATTTGAGCAAGGTATCATATTTCTGCAATTTAAATCGTTGATATTTTTAGAATAATTTTTGGATAATAAGGGATCATTTTACCATCAATTAACTCGAATTTGATATTTAGCCTCAATGAGCAGTTTCTTACCTTTCAATGCCAATAGCGGTGAGGGTATAGGTTGTCACGAAAACAGATAAGAGTTGGACGAACTGCGCCACCGGACACAGGAACGGCTTAAATATCCACCGGCCCTTTCATAATATGGAAACTCTTTATCAATAATATTATTCATAATACAATGTATAATTAAGTGTCAAAAATCATAACAGTTTATTGATTTTGTGTTAGAGTCAACTTTTTTCGCAACTATTGATTGATAAGGTTGAGTTAACAGTCAGTGTATTCATAATTGCAAATGAGCAGTCTCAAATCTCAAATTTAATGAAATTACTATACTTAAGTTCAGTGTCTATAAACAACAGAAGAATATAATTGGGATAACAATAAGACTTAGGGATAAGGAGGGTTGGCAGCAGTGGAGGAGTGCAGAGTAGTAGTTTATGGTTTTAATTGTTAAAGGAAGATCAGGGTGGGAGGTTGTCTTTTTTAATTGCCAACTTGTTTTCTCTTGAAAAACATTAAAATAGGCTAAAAATATGGTAGTTTTTTCTGAATTTCAGACTCCTGGGCTGACCCTTTTTCGATATACGTGAATACGTGAATAAGCTGATTGAACAATAATTTATTACTTTGTTTTCTTAAGCTTATATACAAATCAATGTTAGCTCAAATAATAATTCTTATAAGAACTAGGCATAATTTTTGTTTTGATAAAATAAATCACATGCTATTGAACTTGATATTATATTGACGTGGTATCAATTATTTGCTTTTAATCTACTTTTAGTAATTATTTTGACAATAAAATGTTTAAGATTATTGATACTCACGAGCATAAAATCGGTGTAAATGAACGGAACGGATAGAACACCAATTAAAATGTCAGAAATGGCTAAATTGATGAGGAATTTCCTCAAATTCCGGGCCGATCTCTTGCCATAGAGCTCTACTAAAATAACCAAACTGTTTCCGGTAAATGCCAAGAATGTCGTCAATGAATACAATGTAATAAGAAACGCCTGTAGTCCCGGACCGAACGCCTCCAAAGACCCAATTTCAGTGGTGGCTCCCGAAGAGTCATTTAACAAAATTAATGTGTAGTTACTATTGGCCAGCCATACGGGGTCCGCCATTGCTTTATGCTTGAACTTGAACTATATAAAAATAAAATATAAAAATATCATGCAAATATAAAAATATTGCAAATAAAAAGGTTTCAATGAACAAAGTCCTGGATTTTATTGAATTTCAATAATTAAGTAAAAAACACTACAATTAAGGATTGATTTCTACTTAAGTCTAAGTGAAGTCAATGTTTTCTATGCCAGTGTTGTTCGCAACAACTTGTTCCGCAACGTTGAGAAGCATAATCTCATTTTAACAAGATAAATTGATTTCTTGCATTTTGAATAAAGATATCATTGGATTTATTCCCTTATTTTAATAAAGTATTGTATTTCCTCTTAGGAAATAAGGGTCTATGTATAGAATGTCAAAATGAAGCTCTAGTAATTATCAAGTATATTTTTATGGCTTCATTTCTCATTTTTGATCACATGCACTGAGAATGCTTTGGGTTCAGGGATGGCCAAATGGGAGGTCAATCTTTAATTCCCATCAAGCTCAAAAATTGTCATTCAAATTCGTTGAGTTTTGACCCATCCCCTAAATTTTGCCAAAAGTTTGCCATTACAGGCATACCCCCTAGAAATTTTCCGGGCTAGACCTTCTCCTAAAGCCGATTTGCTTGGTCATCCCTGCTTTGGCTTGTAATTAAGTATTGTGTTTACAAATGACAAGAATTTAATTAGACTAAAAACATTATGAAATTCATAACATACGTATATGCGTTTGTCAATAAAGAAGGTTAATTGATAAAGGTCTTCTCACTTGATTATCTTTCGATTATTTAGAGTTCGAGATAATTAAATTTCAAACGGATTTAATTAAAAATTGTTACTTACTTTTTAAGCCAAATCGCATCCAATACGAGATTTTCCAAACGAATGATGAGATACTCTCTTTTGACTCTTTTATAGCCTTTAATTAAAATTCAATTGATTTTTATCTTCACTATTGAGAAAAAGTTATGATATTCTGTGATCTCATTGGAAATGAAAACTCCACCAAAAACTTGTTAACACATATTTTTAATTGAATTTCCTCACTCTTTGAACAATTTTTGGCTTTTGATGTGAAATAATATGACTTAGAATCTAATCAAAAAAAGTTTTATTTGTTTAGTAAATCGGTTTTCAAATACAAAAAAAAAATATGAATCGAAACGAATGTCGTTTGAAAGTTGTGCCGAAAATACAATCGTTTTAACATTTGTTTAATTCAAATGAATTTGATTCTAACAAAAGTATTACAAAGAATTTTATTATTTCATTAGAGAAAAGATTTATTGAGAACTCTATTAATATCTGTTTGATTCGACTGAATGTTCCGAACAACTTCTCATCCATTTATATATTAGAGTGGCTACGGATGAATCTTTGCCAATCAATATGTGTCTTATATTCTGTGCGCATGCCTTCACCCGTTGTGACAATAGTGAAACTCAAACCTTAAGCTGTCAATAAATTGATGTTTGAATGTTCCTGAACAATGTTTTTCTTCAGTTCAATTCGATTATATTTCACTTATTTATGGATAGTAATAATTGTGTCAGAACATTTCAAAAGAATAATAGTTTGTTACGATTTTGATAGAATTGCAATGAATAGAAAAGATGTTTTATCTATTGATAATGTATCAGCTCTATTGACGCATTCTTCAAGATGAACAAGGTTCATATGTTATCATAGCAAAAGAGTTAAATTAAATCACATGACAAGTGCTTTTTGAGTGAAATGGTTGGAAACAGAGGCTCTTATGACTTCCCTGATGAATGGCTTAACAAATTGACAAACATTCAAATTGCAATCAGCTTAAGGATAATTAATCTTGTTATTTACCAAATAATTTACTATCTCTTCTAATATCACAGAATATTTGATTAATTAATTTTGATTCTATCGATCGCTTGTCTGACAACAGTTTTTCTCTTTCGCTCTGAAGAAGAGTTTCTCAAAAGACTCCAATATTCGTGAGGTCTATAATTAAGCACAGAATATGTGCCGACTCTGCTCTAATTTACAGCACATTTTGTTGAATACTGGCGTTAGGCTTCACATAAGCGAATCGATTGATGAGATTGAGATCCAATTCTTTTTAAATGAGTTTTACAGTGAATTAAATGAATTCATTCTTAAGGGGCAGTCATTCTTCTGGTGTCTGGCGATATGTTCTTATTGGGATTCAAGATATTTTCTTTTGCGGCTACTTCTTCATAGGAAGGCGGGGGTGGCACCGAATTAGACAGGTCCTTTGCAGACAATTCACTGAACCTCATACTGTATGTGAAACTGGGAGTCTTGTAACTTGTCATCACCTGGTTATAGGATGGTGGGTCCGATGCATGTGATGGACGGGTGGATCTCATTCGTGACTCGGCCCGTCTTCGAGCGCTACTTCTACTTTGAGCAATTAGATCATAAATGGCAGCGAAAGGACCCATACATATGATGAATATTCCGATCAGAATAAATAAAAGACCTAATGGTTTAAATACAAATTAATTAGCGGTTAAGGTTACAGACAGTGGATGTGCTCAAACACTGAACAACCAATTAAATGCCGCAATGATTTGCTAATTTTTCACCCGGATTTGGTTCAATGAAATCAATAATTTAAAGTATGAGAGAAAGGGTTTCGCATTTTTGAATTCATATCTAATAATAAATTAATTTCTCATTAATTCAGTTTAAATGTCATTGAATTTAATAATGAAAATCATTAATAATTCTTATTAAAAGACTGTGTATAAGAAAAATAGATGCAAACGTTAAGTTCTCGATTAATTACATCTAATTAATTATTCAACATTAGCTTGGTATAATAGATATTAATATCTTTTGTTCTGCTCTTAAGAATTGAAAAATTCATCTAAATCCTTATTGAATTACAAGGTTATCAAAGTCTATGAGAATTCTATCAAATAGAGAGAAATTATATTAATTACCATGTAACAAAGATATATCATTTGTCTTATAAAATATCAAGTTTCAGGAGAAATAGAATGGGCGACCATAAAAAGTTACTTTAATTTAAATTGAGAAATTCCTGGTAGCTATCAGTTTGCAAAATACTGAACTCTGATCTCAAGAATAAATACATGATTGTTATATTTAAAAACAAGACAATGATGACTCAATAATGACAAGTATAAGTTGTAATAAAACAATTAAATTGTAGATAGTGTATTTTATGACAACACCTAGTGTTACCCTTTATCAAAATATTAGAATAACAATAATTAATACAATAATTAATAGAACAGATAATTAAGAGAATATCAAAATGTTTTTCATTAGAAAATGCAGTTCACGACAGTGTAGTCTTTGTTTATATTGATTTCAAATTAATCAGACATTTATCAAAATAAGTAAATATTATCCAAACAATAGAATGCTTTCACTAATCTTCCCCTCGAAATGCTATTGAACTTATTCATCTAGGCTTAGAGATCAGGGAGTCATAAGCTTTGTATTATTTAGTAAATTTAACCATATTTAATTACTCAATTCTTGACCTAATCATCAATGAATTAGAAGCCATTCATTTATCAAATCCGTTGAAAAGTACATTTTCTAGCTTTAATCATGGAGAAACTCATAATTTATTTTCTGAGAATCAGCAAATTATGAGTGAAATGTTATAATCTAGGAATGACTTACCACTACTGGTCACAGTGTTTGACTGATTATTGATGACAGACGACCGCAACACTATTCCGAGTGCCAACATTATGCCGCCCAGGATTATGGCAGACCAACAACTATGCTTAAGTAGTGATATGACTAATGTTCTGTCACATTTAACTTGTGGACATTTAATTAAGCATCTTGATCTTGAATTACTAGTGTCGGCCGTCATTTCAATCGACTATAACTTTCAATTTTTACGTTAATTTAATTAAACAAAAAATTGATCAAAACTTTTATAAAAACTTTTGAAAAATTGTCTGAAATTGCAATCAATGAATAGATCACTTGTTGCAAGTTATGATTAGACAACAAGCTTTGAGTAAACGCTCAATGAGTTGATGCGATTCGTTGTTTGAATATTTTAAGCAATTGATTGTTTAATTGTATTAATTGCAAAGTCATATCTATAACCAATTGAAGTGATGACAATTCATACTTTATGATCGACTACTGGAGGCTTGTCTTACGATTTATAGATTACATTGACGTCGAACTTAAATTATAATCATTATTATTATCATTACATCACTTGTTATCTGTATATTATTTTCTCAAATATACTTAATTCTATTTTGAGTAATTAACTATTAAAGGAAGCAATAAGTAGTGCAACCCTTCACTTATGATAGGTCAAATTTAAACAATGCAATGTTTTCACTCGTTTAGAAGGAAATTTTGAGATAATTGTTTTATTAGTGTCCAAGATTGAACTTTACTCTCAATGATTTAGCAATAATTAATTCTATTTTTTGAACAAAACAAAATGAAAATTACTCACCAAACAAGAGACCTTGCACATAGAGACGAACATGAAATTACATTTTTCCTTTTGAAATTAGATGAGTAACGAATTTTTATATTTATTCTGTTCTTATGAAATAATGATATTCAGAGTAATAGAGTTTAATTAAATAAAATACTGACAGTTATCCAGTCAGCAGACTAGAGTTGTCCAAAAGAAAGTTTCTTAGAAAGTTTCTCGAGAAAGTTTCTAGAAAGTTTCTCTTGACAAAATTCA